>JARYGA010060228.1:0-34870 GCA_030545235.1 Helianthus tuberosus
AGAACCATGAACCCGACTCGAGACCACTCGGTCTCGAGTGAACAGTTAACAGCGGTTGGGCCGCACCTCCTTAGTCCACCCGAAAGCCCATTAGGGTGCACCAATGTGGAACAAGTATATAACCTTGGTGGATAGCCAACCTTGCCATTCTTTGGGTAATCTACACACACTCTCCTACACACACACTCCTACATTCTCTCTCACTAAAACCCTAGAAGCACAAACTTTCTCTCCTTTCTCTCGGACCAAACCGGTGACAACAAGGGTTCTCGGATTAGCTTGTGCACGCCAAGTGGAGCTTCCTCCTTCACTAATACTTCTCGAACCGGTTAGTGATTTATGATTTGGTGTTTTGTCAAATGATGTTTTGATTTATATGATTTTATACATTGATTCATAAACAATACATGATGAGTTGGTGTTCAAGTAATCGGTTCATATGTGTTTCATGTTATGTGTTTACATTCGGTTGATGATGATATATGATAATGTATTGATTATGTTAGGATGAATAATGTATGCTTGACTATGAATGAGTGTTATCGGCTCTATATGGGTTTGGATCCGAAGGGTTTGGATGTTGATACAAGTTGGATTGATTGAGGAATGGAAACCGAATGCTTGTAGTCGGCTGTGGTATGTTTACAATTAGGATGATTCATTGTGTTGATATCATAGGATGCATGTTAGTAATCAAGAACAAAAATCATGTTATACGTCTAAGTGTTGATAAGTTGTTGTTCATGATTTTGTTTGATTAAGATTTATATGAATAAGGTGATAAAAACCCTAAAAGATGAACAACATGAATAGGATATGAACATGTTATGAATATTTGAAATCTGATTGTTTGATCTATTTGATTAGTAATTAGACAAGAAAACATGTTTGTATGGATAGTACATAAGGTTGCATGAAATGGAAATTCTATTGGTTAGTACACTATGCAGAATCAGCAGGTGCTGGGAGTCGAGACCCCTGGTTTCGACTCGAGACCATGTAGATGACGACTCGAGATCCGCGGTTGCGACACAGGTTGCGAGTCGAGAACCCCTAGTCTCGACTCGAGACCACACCGCATCAGCACAAAAACAGCATGACTCGAGATCATGGTTGCGAGTCCGGTTGCGACTCGAGACCATCTAGTCTCGACTAGTTCATGCATGACTCGAGAACTCGTAGGCTTTAACCCGAGATCGCACAGTCTCGACTCGAGATCTCTAGTCTCGACTCGAGACCACGTACACACACACCTTCTGTTTGGACTTGCACACTGCTATGGGCCTAAGTAGTTGGGCCGCACACTTAGACTTTGGTTGTTACGTGAATGTTACTGTGGAACTTGTTACGAACTGTTGTTGAACTGCCATGCTAGACATGTATGCCATGATCGTTACTTGTGTAAAATACGTGTAGAACATACGTGCACTACTTGGATATGAACCTGACTTGAATGGTATTTATGTTAGGACGTAGTTGACCACTTACAACTTGATTGACCTTTCTGTGTATCTGCCGAGCAAACAAAGGTGAGTTCACACCCTCTACAAAGCATGGGATTCCCAGGGGTTGGGAATGGGGTTAAGGAACATGGATTCCTCGTCCTTCTTGGGTAGGACAGTATTGATTCAGGAATGTAATTCCTCGTCCTCGTGGACAGATAACTCGTACTAGACCAAAACTCTATCACGAAGTCCCTCCTTTTTATATCGACTTAATCGCCGGGCCAATGGCGAGCGGGTCATTAGTTAGATAGCGCTATTTAGGTCTGACAAGCCTCACATCGTGCCGCAGAGGACGGGCGTGAACTAATGGATATGGGCACGTCAATGATGATAGACATTGACAGTTCAGGGCACATAAACATGACTACAGTCAGCAGTCGATATGGTAACGAGTCTAGTGTATACATGGGGTAGCCCCCACGGCCGAAATGCCAGATAACTAACATGGGGTAGCCCCCACGACTGTATTGCCAGAGTAAATGGGTAAACAAATCACGTTTTCAACTATGGGGTAACCCCCACGGCAGGATGCCAGTTAAAGGGAACTGTTTTTGGAACAACTTAAAAAATGAACACCCAACCGTGAACTCACTCAACTTGTTGTTGACTCGTTACTACATGCTTTGCAAGTCAATAGGTACTTAGCCGGAGCTTGCATGGAAGAGATTCGTTGTGGGACATGGACAGCCGTGTGCCATGTTAAACCTTGAAACAATTAAACTTATCTTTTGATTTTAAACGTTATGCTTCCGCTTGCTACTTAAACTATGTTTTGTTTGGACACCAATTGTATTGGTTGAACTTTTATAATTACATGCATGCTTGTTCAATATGATTGGTGGCTGGATCCTGGTCAGTCACGCCTCCAAGCGGTGGTATTCCGCAGGTGGATTTTGGGGGTGTGACAGTAACAAAGTCCATTGTTATGAGTTCCCATTTCCATACAGGGATTTCTAATTGTTGGAGTAACCCTGAAGGTTTCTAGTGTTCTGCCTTAACTTGCGAACAAGTTAGACACTTAGATACATATCTAGCTATGTCCTTTTTTCATTCCTATCCACCAGAAGTTACCTCTTAAATCTTGGTACATCTTATTATTACCAGGGTGCATGGTATATCTGGATTTATGGGCCTCCTCTAAATTTTATCTCTTATATTTCCTTGCGTAGGTACCCAGATCCTTTTCTTGTGGAATCTCCAAATTCCATCAGTCCCTTGCTCTAATTCTTTTATCCTTCCTTTCATTCCTTCAGCATCATCCTTGATTGCTGTTTCCTAGACATTTTTCAGTTATTCCATTAGATCTAATTGGAGATTTAATCTAAGAGCACAAACTAGTCTTTGCTTTTCATGGTATTTACGACTTAAGGCATCTGCTACTACATTTGCCTTTCCTTCGTGATATTGAATATCACAGTCGTAGTCACTTAGAATTTCCATCCATCTCCTTTGCCTCATATTTAATTCTTTTTGCCCAAATATGTACCTTAAACTTTTATGGTCGGTATAGACAGTAAACTTACTTCCATACAGGTAATGTCTCCAAATTTTAAGGGCAAAAATTATCGTTCCTAACTCTAAGTCATGAGTTGTATAATTTTCCTCGTGCTTTTTCAATTTCCTTGAGGCATACGCAATTACCTTTTTGCGTTGCATTAGCACACATCCTAACCCTAGCTTAGAAGCGTCACAGTAAACTTCAAAATCTTCTGTCCCTTCTGGTAAGGCAAGAATTGGTGTGTTTGTTAATCTTTGCTTTAAAATCTTAAAGGCCTCTTCTTGCTTAGGTCCCCAGGCAAACTTAACTGTGTTACAGGTTAGCTTAGTTAATGGCATAACTATCTTTGAAAAGTCTTTAATGAAACGCCTATAATATCCAGCTAATCCTAGAAAACTTCTAACTTCCGTAGCTGATTGAGGGATCTTCCAATTTGTGATCGCATCTATCTTAGAAGGGTCTACATGAATACCTTCATGATTTACCAAGTGACCTAAGAATTGCACTTCCTGTAGCCAAAATTCACACTTCGAGAATTTGGCATAAAGCTTTTCCTTTCTAAACAAGGTTAAGAGCGCATGTAGATGCTCACAATGTTCGTCCTGACTTTTGGAATAAATAAGTATATTGTCAATGAAGACAATTACGAATTTATCCAAATACGGTTTACAGATCCTATTCATCATGTCCATAAATGTTGCAGGAGTATTTGTTAACCCAAAAGGCATGACTGTAAACTCGTAGTGACCATACCTAGTTCTAAAAGCAGTCTTATGTATGTCTTCTTCCTATACCTTCAAATGATGATATCTAGAGCGTAAATCTATCTTAGAGAAGTATCTAGCTCCCTGAAGTTGATCGAAAAGATCATCAATCCTAGGTAATGGGTATCGATTCTTAATTGTAACCTTTTTCAATTCCCTATAATCGATACACATTCGCATCGAACCATCTTTCTTTTTCACAAACAACACTAGTGCTCCCTAAGGGGATGAACTAGGTTGTATGAATCCTTTGCTTAATAATTCATCTAACTGCTTTTTCAGTTCTAACATTTCAGTGGGTGCTAACCGATAGGGTGCCTTGGCTATTGGTGTAGTTCCAGGAATTAGATGAATTCTAAATTCTACTTCCCTATCTGGTGGTAATCCTGGTAACTCTTCTGGGAATACATCCAGGTATTCTGATACTATGGGAATTTCCTTAAGTTCCTCACTTTTAGTGTTAATGATTACCGAAATCATATACACTATTTCTTGTTTTCGTTCATAACTAGCAACTTTCATTACTGAAATGAACTTTAATGGTTTACGGGGCTTATCTCCTGAAATCAAAATTACTTCTCCTGTAGGTGTATGAATTTCTATGGAATTCTTATCACAAAGGATTTGAGCATGGTTGGCTACTAACCAATCCATTCCTAGCACGACTGGTTTGCAGAAAATTTATGACCTGAAAGTTCTATCTTTCCTTCTTGTAGAACCTTATCTATATTAACAGAATTTCCATCAGTCGTTTCTACCGTATAAGCCTGCCTAAGTTTGATTAAAGGTTGCTTAAGATCTTGGCAGAACGAAGTATTTATGAAACTTTGGTTTGCACCAGAGTCAAATAATACTTTTGCGTAAACGCCTTGTATAAGAAACGTACCAGCTATGATGTCGGGGATCAGATCTGCTTCCTGTGTAGTCAACTGGAAGGCTCTGGCATTCTTCTTTTTAGTTCCTTCGGTAGGTTTGGCCTTGTTATCAGCTGGTTTGACCAATTTAGGGCATTCTGGTCTATAATGTCCAGCCTCTCCGCAATTGTAGCAGATCTTTGATTTCTTCTTGCATTCCTCCTCCCGGTGGCCTGGAATTTTGCAGAAATTGCAATTTTCTTTACATTATCCAAAATGTTTCTTTTTACAATTTCCGCAAAATGGCGGGGTGGAAGATGGCCCAGTTCCCTTTCTCTTTAAATTGCTATTATTACCCACACGAAATCCTTGGGTAATCTTTTGGGCCAATTCCTTTTTCCTGTTTTCTTCCCTTGTACGTACCAGTCTGTCGGTTAAGGTGTTGGCTAATTCCACCGCATCGTCAATTATGCGGGGTCTCGCAGCTTTGATGAATATCACGAATCTTGCAAATTAAACCCTAAATATAGCGAGAAATAAGCACCGGTTCTGTCGAAGCCAGAGTTGGTGCAATTGTGGCATACTCGAAGAATTTCGAAGTATACCCTCGACAGTCAACATCCACCATCCGGTGGTTCAGGAACTTATTTGTCATTTGCTCCTTTTCATAGTCGGGACAAAATTTTCTTTCCACCAATCACTTAAATTCTTCCCAACTCATGGCATAAGCCATGTTGCTTCCCTTGGCTTGTAACACTGTATTCCACCATTCTAATGCCTCTTCCTTGAAGAGGTGGGATGCGTACATAACCTTGTCTTCTTCGGCGCATTTACTAATTTTAATTACTGCTTCAGTTTTCTCTAACCGGTGCAGTGTGGCAGTTGCCCCTTCATTGCCTGCAAATTCTACTGGCTTACAGGCAAGGAATTCTTTATAAGTGCAACCAGGTGTTGCAACTTTCATTTTCTTAAGTATTGGGGCTTGAACCACATTATTATTATTGTTGCCGCCTCCATTAACACTGATACTGAAATTGTCATCCCGAGTGCGTTTGCTATGCTTGGCTTGTGAAGGTTCAGCAGGACTTTTAACGGCAGCAACAATTGCCAGGATAGCATTGGCTATTCCTTGGGCAACGATGTTTTCTATATCTTTCCTATTAAGAAAATGATCCTCATTGTTTTGTTTAGATTAATTAACTTCGTTGACTGGTTCATTTACTGCGTTTTCCATCTGATAATTTAACAATATATATATATATATATATTATTGGCACACAATTGATAATAATTTAAACACAGCAATGCAATCATAACACAGTTAAGTCAACACGTATAGCCAAAATTTGTCGACTTTGCGACATCCATATTTTTATATATTAGTATGCATCACTACAAACCAGCTATTTTACAAAAAGTTTTATTTTTAGTTATTATTATTATACAATATTATTTTATTATTATATTGTTTTTATATTATTATTAAACAAACATCCCGCCACACTCAGCTGGCCCTTCAGAAACGACGCTCCCTCTCATCGTACTTCCACGTGATCCTTTCCCCCACGTCTAGAATCCGGTTTCTTGCTTCCACCAGCTCCTCGCCGTAGTGGCGTAATTCAGCAACGTTTTCTGCACTCATAGGTGGGAATGGTGTAGGTTCAGGGTCAAACTTGGGAAAATAGACATTAGGGTTATTCATGAAATTCTGAAAGTGCTAGTCGCTTGTCCACCATTCTTCCAGCTGGCTTATAACAGGTTGGGGGTTGACAATAGGGTATGGGATGGCCGGTTCCAAATTAATTGGGAGTTGTGATTGGGCTGGAAAATTGAACATGTTTTCATTGGCAGGTCCGATAAGGTCACAATTCGCCAGTTTTCGATCAGGCTCCTCCCATGGTGGCATTTCCTGGGCTTGCTCGGAACTTTCCCCGATCTCCTTGCCTTTCCCTCTTTCCTTCGGATCCTCAGTCTTTTTCACCTTCTAGGCAGCTGGCTTCTTCCTTCGTCCGCGTTTCCAATCCAGGATTCTCTTCCTTTTTTTCGGCTTTGGTTTCTCCTGTGGCTGGGCCTGGAATACTATTGGCTCTTCAGTATCAGCCTGATAGCCAGTTAAGGTTCCGGTGGTATCCATATCGGTGGTATGGATAGTAAAGTTTCAGAGTGCCACCGACAGTTCATTCATGTTGTTAGCACATATGAAGAAACACACAAAAATCCAAATTAAAATTTTATGTATTGTAAATTAAATTTTCACATAATCACAAAATGGCAATTTGAAAAATTAAGTATTTCTAAATACTTAATTGGCTTAAATCAATGGCTCTGATACCACATTTTTCTGTCACACTCCCCCGACCCGATTTTACCCGGTTTCGAAGCCGCGGGACAGAAACCTGTGGTATTGGTGTTTATTTTGGCAGCGGAAATTTTAACATGATCTTTTAAACTAAAAATGCCCAATTATTTTATTTCACAATTTGAGACAAACCCCATAATTTACAACAAATGAATTTCTCGGGGAAATTCCCTGTTTTACAAAAAAACAAGTTTATTTATTTTATTTACTGAGCCACATTCTTCAAGCTGGTGCGCTACGCGGCACTTTTTCCTAATTCACAGTAAATCACCTTAAACATGTTTAAAAAGGTTTTATCAGCAGGAAATTCTGGCGAGTCATTCAATTTGCACAAAATGACACATTGTTATAATTTACAGCATTAAGGGTTTTTATATTTGCCCCTATCTTATAATTAGCTGGTTCAGTTGTCACCCGACCGAATCTATGACTGTGGACATATCACTAATTAGGCTCGCCCACCTAAAGTGATAAATCATTAGTAGTAATGTGCACAAAACCCCCCACATACTGCCAGTAATTAAAGATTAGCAAAGACTTAATCACTGCAAAGCATAACTGGAAACATTTAGGGTTTTGTAAAGCAATTTGATAAAAACAAAATGACTCACATTGCAAATTTAGTTGGACAAAACCTTGCCTACTGATTTAGCCTCGTAACCTAGTTAATTAACAATGCACACGAACTTAGGTTAGTAACTTAATACAACATTTACGATAAACTCACGAAATCAAAACCCTCACGACGAATGACAAAGCCCAGATTTGGGCAGCACTTAAACATCCATCGGATCAGTTTCAATCGATCGTTGCAGTGATCGAGTTAATAGCCTGTAATCGTAGCAGCGTCTCGACACCTTAACACTCGTTTTTAAGTAGAATATGGACGTTTTGAACTAAATTTTCGAACACAGAAGCAAGCCCGATGCACGCACTATTTATAACGATATTTTGAGTCTCTCGCGGCCCGCGTAAACCTTAAGAGATTCTTACGCGGCCCGCAAGGGCCACCCTAGCTACGGCTAGGGCTAGGGCTAGCGTGTCACGCGTAGGCTCGCCACGTGTCTGAAACGTGGCCTGGAAGCTTATCCGGAGATCTTCAAGCTGTCGCGGCCCGCGTAAGCTTACCTTAAGGCTTACGCGGCCCGCGAGCGGCCAGAAAAGTTGAATTTCCTGGTTTTTTTATATGGATTAGGGGTCCGGGTTTCCACTTACGAAGCATTGTGGGACATTTGCAGGTCCTTATAGATGCGCGTTAAGGAAACGAATCGGCAACTATCATCTGGGATGATGTGAACGAGGAAGACGAGCATCCTTTATGCCATTCCATCCCCCGGTTCTTCAAGCCGATCTTTCAAGAGTGTTTGACGAATGACGAACCCGATTTAAGTACCGTAGTTTGGGATGAAAGTGATGACGGTGAGAACACAGAGGATGATGAATCTGGTAAGTCTTTTCTTCACGAGATGATTAATGGGTTTATTGTGGTTGATAAAAATCGGATAAAATATCTGATACTTGTGATGGTTATTCATGCGAGAAGCCATTAGTTTCAAAAATTCAATTGAAAGGAGATTTGACTAAACCTCCCGTTAATATCGAATTTCAAAATATAATAGATAATCAAGTGGTAGAAAAATATTGGGATACTTGTCATACAGATATTTACGAAGGTGATTTGAATGTCATTAAAGATATGGATATTAGGGTCTGTTTGGTATGGCGTAATGGAATAGATGAGGGAATGGGATGGACGAGGTAATGGAATGGACAAAGGAATGAAATAGATCATTACATTCCAGAGTCTTATTTGGTTACCATGGAAAGGAATAAATCAGTACCTTGTGTTGTTTGGTAGGTAGGAAAAAAAGGAATGAATTAAATCGACGATGGGGGGTGGAGGTTATCGGTGGCGGCTAGTGGTGGTGGCCGCGATGGGTGGCGGTTGTAGTGGTGGTGGGTGGTGGTAGGTGACGATTGTTAGCGGTGGCGACGACGATGGTCGAGGTTGGCGGTGGTCTGCGGTGGCGGGTGGTGGCGATGGTGGTCAATGGTGGTAGCGACGGGTGGTGATGGCGGTGACAACGATGGGTGGTGGTGGTCAATGGTAGCGGGTGGTGGCGGGGGAGGATGGTGCTGGTGGCAGGTGGAGGGTGGCGGTAGTGGTCGCGGTGGCGGGTGGCGGCGATGGTGGTCAATGGTGGTGGCGACGACGGTGGGTGGTGGTGGCGGTCGATGGTAGCAGGTGGTGGCAGCGGAGGATGGTGGTGGTGGTCGGCGGAGGGTGGCTGTAGTGGTCGGGGTGGCGGTGGTTTGTGATGGCGGGTGGCAACGATGGTAGTCGATGGCGGTGGCGGCGGAGGACTGGCGGCGGAGGACTGGCGGCGGAGGACGGCGGTGGTGGTGGTCGGCGGAGGTTGGTGGTGGGTGGTGACGACGGCAGGTGGTGGTGGTGGTGGTGATGGGCGGTGTTTGTGACGTAGGGTGAGAAAGAGAATGGAATGGGAAAAAACAGGGGGAGTGGATGGAATGAATTTAACGGAATTGAATGACTTATGTAATGGGTGATTCCATTACCTTGACCAACCAAACACACTTTTCTCCATTCACTCGCAATAGCTCATTCCATTCCTGCATACCAAACACTACCTTATTTCTGGTGCGGAAATTTTAGCCGAATATATTGATATTATATATAGTGGGGGGATTTTAAATTCTGAAATTATAGTGAAGGGGACTTTCCAAAAAGATATGTATAACAACCCTCCTAAAATATTTATAAACGTCCCTATATGCCCTAAAATACACCCCGTATACGAGAAACGACCCAAAATACTTTTATTTTTAACAAAAATTAAATAAAAACAATAATCAGAGGACGCTCGCGGGGCGCGACCCCCTTGTTTATATTTGCCACGGGCCGCGACCAGGTGGACATCAGGCGTTGCCCTAGGTCGCCACGTGTCCCACTCGGTGTCAAAGCTAGTCACCAACTCAGCAAGGCTAGGCCTTACATCCCCTAGCTCGCGGGGCGCGACAGCCCCTTGTGTATCCTTCGCGGGCTGCGAGGAAGTGCTGTATCAGCACTATAAATAGGATCAATTGGCATTTCATTTCCGTCGTTCAAAAAGTTTCAATCTCTCTCTCAATTCTCTGAATAGCAATAATAATATCGGGTATTATACCCCTAATTAGCGAAGCTCTGCCTCGTTGTAAGTATTTTAACCCCCGGTTACGTATTAGATACGCTGCCCGATTGATTTAGTGCTCCGTAACGACAGTTGAGGTTTTGCCCGACGTAGTTGTTGGAGTTCTGTCTCGGGGAGGGTATAACTAATGTAAATTGAGTTATTATACTAACGTGTGTGCATTGTTTAATTAATAGATTATAAACCAGGAAGTCACAAGGAAAATACCTAAATTAGCAAAGTGAGTTTATCCTCTTTTTGTAAATGCATTTCATAAATTGTTTTTACAAAACCTCAATTGTTTTACATTATGATTAACAGTGATTAATTATTTGTAATTCTACAATTATCGTCGGTATGTTCGGGTTTTGTATACAAAATTTGTTACTACACTGTGAGTAGTAACATTACCACAAGTCAGGATTGACAATGCTGTGGGTGGTAATTAAAGTAAGAATTGGAAACAAATATAATTGCGAGATCGTACTCGATGCTGTAAAATGATAAAAACCAGTCTTGATTAAATTGGGATTCACTCACCAGTATTTCACACTGACAAATGTTTTTAAAACGCGTTTCAGGTAACAAAAATGTGAAAACCAAATAGAAGCCAGCTAGACAGCACTGAAGGCTTGGAAAATGTGGCTATAAAAATTACCTAAATAAAGAAGATGTTTTATTCAATAAATTAGGGTTTATCCCTATAAACATGCATGTAATAGAAACTTTGGGTTTCCCATGTATTTACTATTATAAAAATGTGGTATTTTACTCTGATAAAATATTTCCTAACTACGATCCTGATGTAAATTTCGTTGCCAAACTGATAAACACCGATACCACTGATACTGGCTCGCGGCCGCCCGTTCCCAAGAGATAGGGCCGGGGGTTGCGTCAGAGAGAGTGGTATCAGAGCTACAGCCACTGATTTGAGCCACAGAAGTGTTCTGCTGACAATGAAATTGTCAATTCTGTTAGGAAATAATTTATGTGACTATGTGCATACGTGTATATTATCATTTTGTGTTATTTGACAATCCGTTAGTTTACAGTATGAGTGATCAAGGACCATCGGACGGCTATTGTCAATTGTCTAGTTCTCCTAGAGATGAAGGAACTTCTTCCCAGCCTACCCCCTCGGGGTATTCAGCTGACACAGAGGAAGGGATCTTTATATTCAAAGCGCAATCCGAAGAACCATTCCCTACCAAAAAGAGAGGATGGTTCAGTCGGGGAGCTCACGAACGTAGGAAAAGAATGAAAAAGTTACAGCAACAGAGATCTTTAGCAGCTGCAAATAAGGAGATGAATGCCCAGACTCAGGATATAATCAATAGGAGATTAGCCAATTTCCACATATTAGCAACCACAGCCGCATACCCAAATTTAGAACAAATCATAGCACCACAACCACTATCGTTGTTTCCAACTCAGCTGTCACGGCCCCAGCCCCGGTTTGACCAGGTCAGGAGCCGCGGGACAGGAACCCGTGGTATTAATTGATGCGTTTGCGGAAGATTTTTTTAACAGGATCTTTTTAAAACTCAAAATGCCCAATTATTTTATTTCATAATCCGGGATATACCCCGTAATTTACAATAGAGGAATTTCACAAGTAAATTCCCTGATTTATTTAAAACATGTTTATTCATTTTAACTGAGCCACCTCTTCAAGCTGGTTAGTGCTCCGTAGCACGTTTCCTTGATTTACAGCAGGTCGCCTGAAACATGTTTTAAAAATATTTTATCAGCGGGGAAAATGCTGGCGAGTTATTCAAATTTGATAAAATGACACATGGTTATAAATTACAGCATAAGGGCGATTACAATGGCTTCTATCTTATTTTTATCTGGCGCCGTGTCACCTGGTGACGATGGTCATACCACTATTGGGTCTTTCCCCAAGTAGTGACGTTTATCACTGTTAGGATTTATTAGCCTAACCCGTGAGAAATTAGTAATGTGCACAATACCCCACTAGCCAGTGATTAAGATAACCACGACTTACTCCCTGTAATTATAACTTTTGAAAATGGAGTATTGTAAAATACTTTTGATAAAAGAGAATAACTCACATTGCAGATTTAAGTGGACAGAGCTTAGCCTACTGATTAGCCTTGTAACCTAATTTAAATAACAATGCACACGAACTAGGTCAGTAACTAATACAGCATTTACGATAACTCACGAGACTAAAACCCTCACAACAAATGACAAAGTGCTATACTTAAACATCCGTCGAATTCACGACTAATGACAAAGTATGGCCCTAATGTGGGCAGCACTTAAACATCCATCGGATAGTTTTACATCAATCGGACATTGAATCGTAGCAGCGATCAAGTTAATACCCTGTATCGTAGCAGCGCCTCGCTATAATAATTGAAATTTCGACTTTGGAACAGTATACGTTCGTTTTTTAAAGTTGATTTCGACACAGACTGAAAGCCCCTGAGCTAGGCTATTTATAGGTGAAATTTAGGGTTCACGCGGCCCGCGTGAACTTTGGTTCGATCTTTACGCGGCCTGCCTAACCACCTATTCTACGCGTAGGTTTGATTGGTCACGAGTAGGTATGCCAGCTGGTCAACACGTGGATCCGGAACACTTATCCGGTCAACCCAATATTGACGCGGCCCGCGTAAGCTTCCTTTAAGGCTTACGCGGCCCGCCTGAAACCCATAAATCTTGATTTCTTCGTTTTTCATGCGCAGTAGGGTTTCAGGGGTCCGGGTTTTCACTTACGGGTAAAATTGGGACATTTTTTAGAGTCCTTACATCAGCCCATGGAAATAAAACAAAACCCAGGTGACCAGATTCTATTACCTGCCTTTGATCCAAACGAAATCCCTAGAATCCTAGCACCAAATCCTCCAGATTATGACCCATGGTTTGACAACCATAGGGATTATCAAGAACTCTACCCACTAGAGGAGCCCATACAAAACCCAGTAGCACCTTATCCTAACCTTGACCCTCTAGATCCATACTGGGATAATGACCAGTATATTCGAGAGATCCTAGAGAACCCATACCCATACGAAGAACCGATGCCATAGTATCCTGACCCGATACCAGCACCCGCACCACCCATGAGTACCGAAAACGTGCAGGAACTTCGCACTTTTGGTGAGGAATTGTTAGATGAAAGTGAAAAGATAAGGCAAATATGAGATAGGCTCGTTTGGAAGTACGACGAGCGTAATATGCAGTATTGGATGGACCTCCACTAATAGTAATAGTAGTAGTAATAATAATAATAATAATATATATGTGAGTAGTTTAAAATATATATATATATATTAAAACTAAAATAGATAGTCTAAAACCTACTAATGCGTAGTAATATTTTAAATTCCAGTTGTGGTTTGTAATAGATGCATATCTATAAAATAGAGTAAATGTCGCAATGCACGACGATTTTGATCAATGCGTTTGATTGTGTGATTATTCGCATTAAATATTGCTTATTGATATTAATATTTGGTAAATGTTTATAATCCATATGAAAAACGAGTGAATCAAGAAAACCAGAATAACGATAATAACCGCAACCAGATAGATAATAGTGTCATCCAACACATAGTGGCACAAGGAATTATAGATGCTATGCCATATATTATCAAAACGGTTAAGGAAGCAGAAAATAAAAGTAATAATGGAAGTAAGCGATCACTAGCTGAACCCAGTCACAGCGTGAACAATGGACCGTTACTTCAATTGCCTATCCCAAAAAGAAGAAGAACCATATCTTATGGTTGTTCTTACAAAGAATTCTGGTCCTGTAAACCAATAGAATTCTCGGGCAGTGAAGGAGCCATTGCAGCTCTACGCTGGATAGAAAAGACTGAGGCAGTCTTAAAAATAAGCAAGTGTGCAGAGGAAGACAAGATCATGTTTGCTTCCGATCTGTTTAAGAATTCAGCTCTAGAATGGTGGAACACTATCCTCCAATCTAGGGGAAGTGACAAAGCCTATAATATGGAATGGACTGAGTTTAAGAACATGGTCGAAAGGAAATTATGTCCTCCCAATGAAAAAGAACAAATTGCTAATAAGTTATTAAACCTTAGAATGGAGTTGACTGTAAGGGTTACACTACAGTATTCTTCGAATATGCTAGAATAGTGCCAACCCTAGCTTCACCAGAACCAGTATTAATCTCCCGTTACATCTGGGGATTAATCAGTGAGATTAGACACGTAGTCAAGGCAGCTAGACCACAAACCATAGAAGAAGCAGTAGAACTAGCAAATACCTTGACTGATGAATTAGTATGTACACAAGAAGAAAACCAGAGAAAGAACCTAGTCCAGAAACTTACCCAAGAATTTCGCTATGGAAATTCCAACCGTGGGAAGAATGTAGGTTCTACTTCTACACCTTATTGTAAGGCCTGGAAGAGAAAGCATTCAGGAAGATGCTCCACGTACTGCAACTTCTGTAAGATACCAGGACATAAGGAAGAAGACTGTAGGAAGAAACCCAGTAATGGAGTGTGCTTCAATTGTGGAGAAAAGGGACATATTAAGCCGAACTGTCCGAAACTAGCTCTAGCCATGAACAACAAGACTACTAAGAATGCTAGGGCATTTGTTCTGACAGCTGAAGAAGCAAAGATGATTCCGGATGTGATTGCCGGTACGTTTTTAGTTAATGATATTTTTGCTAAAGTATTATTTGACTCTGGTGCGAACCAAAGTTTTATTAATACTTCATTTTGCAAACTTCTCAATCAACCATTAACTAAACTTCAATAAGAATGTCTAGTAGAGACAGCAAATGGAGAATCCATTAAGATTTCTGAAATCTTGCAGGGAGCAAGAATAGAAATTTTAAACCAAGATTTTATTGCTAATCTTTACCCCATGAATCTGGCTGGATTTGATATTGTATTAGGAATGGATTAGTTGGTATCCAATAAAGCCAGTATTCTATGTGATCAAAAGTCAATTCAAGTAAATTCACCAAATGGTGAAAAGATCACAACTAAAGGAAATAAGCCATCTAGATCCACGAAATTCATCTCTGTGATGAAAACTGCAAGTTGTGCAAGAAAAGGATCCCCAGTGTATGTGATTTCCATAATCATTAACACTAAAGGAAAAGAATTGAAAGATATTCCCATAGTATCTCAATTCTCAGATGTGTTTCCAGAAGAATTACCAGGACTACCACCAGATAGAGAAGTCGAATTTAGAATTCACCTGCTACCAGGAACAGCACCGATTTCCAAGGAACCTTACCGTTTGGCACCAGCAGAGATGCAAGAACTGAAGAAACAGTTGGACGAACTTTCGGAGAAAGGTTTTATACAACCAAGTTCATTGCCATGGGGAGCACCAATCTTGTTTGTCAAAAAGAAGGACGGGTCAATGCGCATATGCATTGATTACTGAGAATTGAACAAAGTCACGATTAAGAATCGGTACCCATTACCGAGAATCGATGATCTGTTTGATCAACTGCAAGGAGCTCGATTCTTTTCTAAGATCGACTTACGCTCAGGATATCATCAATTAAAGGTACAGGAAGAGGACATTCCTAAGAACGCTTTTAGAACAAGGTACGCCCATTATGAATTTACAGTCATGCCATTTGGTCTAACCAATGCCCCAGCCGCATTTATGGATATGATGAACAGAATATGTAAGCCATATCTGGATAAATTCATAACTGTCTTTATAGATGATATTCTCATTTACTCTGAGAGTAAAGAGGAACATGCAGTGTATCTGCATGCACTCTTAAATTTGCTGAGAAAAGAAAACCTTTATGCTAAATTTTCGAAATGCGAATTTTGGTTAGAAGAAGTGCAATTTCTTGGACATTTAGTTAATCATGAAGGGGTTCATGTGGATTCCACAAAGATTGAGTCTATTACTAAATGGAAAGTCCCTGAATCACC
The DNA here is from genome assembly GCA_030545235.1 of Helianthus tuberosus. NCBI lineage: Eukaryota > Viridiplantae > Streptophyta > Magnoliopsida > Asterales > Asteraceae > Helianthus > Helianthus tuberosus. The sequence continues at coordinate 16,077 of JARYGA010060228.1, forward strand.
AACAGAGGTGAGAAGTTTTCTAGGTCTAGCCGGTTATTATGGACGGTTTATCCGAGATTTTTCTAGAATAGTCATTCCCTTAACCAAGTTAACCTGTAAGTCTGTTAAGTTTGAATGGGGACCAAAACAAGAAGAAGCCTTTAGAATTCTTAAGCAAAGATTAACCAACGCACCCATACTAGCGTTACCAGAAGGAACTGAAGACTTTATAGTCTATTGTTACGCTTCTAAGTTAGGTTATGGATGTGTGTTAATGCAACGTCAGAAGGTTATAGCCTATGCCTCTAGACAACTTAAGAATCATGAAGAGAATTATTCAACCCATAATTTAGAGTTAGGAGCCATAATTTTTACCCTTAAGATTTGGAGACACTATTTATATGGAAATAAATTTGTAGTCTTCACTGATCATAAGAGTTTAAGGTACATTTTTGGGCAAAAAGAGTTAAATATGAGACAGAGACGCTGGATGGAAATTCTTAGTGATTATCATTGTAGTATCCAGTATCATGCAGGAAAAGCTAATGTAGTAGCTGATGCTTTAAGTCGAAAGTATCATGAAAAGCCAAGGAAAGTACGTTCTCTTAAATTAAATCTACGGATAGATTTAAACGAGTAAATTAGAGAACTACAAGAATCAGTAATCAAGAACGATACTGAGAAACTGAAAGGAATGATTAAGAAATTAGAACAAGGAACAAATGGAATTTGGAGATTCCATAAGAAACGGATTTGGATACCTAAACTAGGAAACCTACGCCACCAAATATTAGAAGAAGCCCATAAGTCTAACTGTCTAAGTATACGATACATCCTGGAAGCGATACGATGTATCAAGACTTAAGAAAGAATTTCTGGTGGATAGGAATGAAAAAGGATATAGCAACTTATGTTGCCAAGTGTCTAACCTGTTCACAAGTCAAAGCTGAACATCAGAAACCCTCAGGTTTATTACAGCAATTGGAAATGCCTGTATGGAAATGGGAATTGATAACAATGGACTTTGTTACCAAATTACCCAAGACACGAAAAGGTAATGATACAATCTGGGTGATTGTAGATAGATTAACCAAGTCTGCTCATTTCTTACCGATGAAGGAAACTTTCAGTATGGAATAGTTAGCCAAGTTGTATGTAAATGAAATAGTTTCATTACATGGAATTCCTTTATCTATTGTGTCTGAACCCGAGATAGTACAAGAAACAATAGACAAGATTATTCAAGTCAAGGATAGACTAAAAGCAGCACGCGATCGGCAAAAAGAGTTATGCTGATAACAGGCGAAAGCCTTTGGAATTCCAAGTAGGAGACAAGGTATTATTAAAAGTTTCTCCTTGGAAAGGAGTGGTAAGATTCATCAAAAGAGGAAAGGTGAGCCCCATGTACGTTGGACCTTTTGAGATTATTAGAAGAATAGGACCAATAGCATACCAACTACAACTTCCAGAGGAAATGGCAGGAATATATGAGGTATTTCATGTATGTAATCTCAAAAAGTGCTTAGCCGATGAATCATTAGTGGTACCTCTTAAGGAAATAGAGGTAAATGAGAAACTTAAGTTTGTAGAAACACCTCTACAGATTGAAGACAGAAATATCAAGAATCTCAAACACAAGAGATTAGTTCTAGTCAAAGTGAAATGGGATTCCAAGAGTGGCCCAGAATACATTTGGGAGCTTGAATCAGAGATGCAGAAGAAATATCCACACCTGTTCCAGTAGACCTCGAGGACGAGTTCTAAAACAAGGTGGGGAGGATATAACAACCCTCCTAAAATATTTATACATGTCCCTATGCACCCTAAAATACACCCCGTATATGAGAAACGATCCAAAATACTTTATTTTTAACAAAAATTAAATAAAAACAATAATCAGGGGACGCTCGCGGGGCGCGACCCCCTTGTTTATATTTGTCGCGGGCCGCGACCAGGTGGATATCAGGCGCAGCCCTAGGCCGCCATGTGTCCCACTCGGTGTCAAAGCTAGCCACCAACTCAGCAAGGCTAGGCCTTACATCCCCTAGCTCGCGGGGTGCGACGACCCCTTGTGTATCCTTCGCTGGCCGCGAGGAAGTGCTCTATCAGCACTATAAATAGGATCGATCGGCATTTCATTTCCGTCGTTCAAAAAGTTTCAATCTCTCTCTCAATTCTCTGAATAGCAATAATAATATCGGGTATTATACCCCTAATTAGCGAAGCTCTGCCTCGTAAGTATTTTAACCCCCCGTTACGTATTAGATACGCTGCCCGATTGATCTAGTGCTCCGTAACGACTGTCGAGGTTCTACCCGACGTAGTTGTTGGAGTTCTGTCTCGGGGAGGGTATAACTAATGTAAATTGGGTTATTATACTAACGCGTGTGTCTTGTTTAATTAATAGATTATAAACCAGGAAGTTACAAGGAAAATACCTAAATTAGCAAAGTGAGTTTATCCTCTTTTTGTAAATGTTTTTCATAAATTGTTTTTACAAAACCTCAATTGTTTTACATTATGATTAACAGTGATTGAGTATTTATAATTCTACAATTATCGTCGGTATGTTGGGGTTTTGTATACAAAATTTGTTACTACACTGTGAGTAATAACATTACCACAAGTCAGGATTGACAATGTCGTGGGTGGTAATTAAAGTAAGAATTGGAAACAAATATAATTGCGAGATCGCCCTCAATGTTGTAAAATGATAAAACCAGTCTTGATTAAATTGGGATTCACTCACCAGTATTTCCCACTGAAAAATGTTTTTAAAGCGCGTTTTAGGTAACAAAAATGTGAAAGCCAAATAGAAGCCAGCTGGACAGCACTGAAGGCTTGGAAAATGTGGCTATAAAAGTTACCTAAATAAAGAAGATGTTTTATTTGATAAATTAGGGTTTATCCCTATAAACATGTTTGTAATAGAAACTTGGGTTTTTCCCATGTATTTACTATTCTAAAAATGTGGTATTTTACTCTAATAAAATATTTCCTAACTACGATCCTGATGTAAATTCCGCTGCCAAACTGATAAACACTGATACCACTGATACTGGATCGTGACCGCCCGTTCCCAAGAGATAGGGGCCGGGGGTTGCGACAATATGAACCGTAATATTACACAAAATAAAAATAAGGAGGAACAAATCAAAATGAGTGATGGCATGCATGCCATGCGTGATAAGTCAAATGAGATGGATGCAAAACATGTGGATTTACAAAATTGTGATGGGCCAATCTCTAGTTCTCAGAATTCAAAATTAACAGGTGGGCCTGAGGTGTGTAGTCCAGCAAAGAATTATGGTAGTCAAACTGATGGGGATCCAAAGATTAAGGAAACATTGGAGACAGGTCCATTAAAGCCCAACAATATAGTTGTTCCAAAATCAAAAGGGATCTGCGATCATAATGTGTATATTTCTAAAAAGCAAACTGATTTTTATGCCAAAGTTCAATTAGTTGGAGTTGAAATATTTGAGTGGTTCAAGTTGATAGTAAACATGAGAAGGTTCAATGCTCAATTCAACCCAGGTGGTACAAGTCTAAGGTCAGTAAAGATGACCCATGAAGTTAAGCAGTTTAGGCAAGTCGTGGTGATAATAACAAGTGTGAGCCGAGTTGATGTTCCCTTTGACCTAGGTGGATTTCGTTCGAAGACAAAACTTGCGGACGAGTTTTTTTTAAGACGGGGAGAATGATGCGGATAGATCCAACCTCTTTAATTATCTCTTAATTTATTTAAATTTAATATTTTATCTTATTTAGTTTCCTTTTGAATAACAATTCCTATCATATAAATAGGATGTCTAGGGTTTATGTTTGACTCAGTTTTTGTTGAATTTGATTATAAAGAACTTTGTTCTTGGAACCTTTGGTTCATATTAGAGAGTTTGATTATCGAATTGTTCTTGAGTCATTTGAATGCTTCCGTAACTGCATCAGGTAGAATGATGCGGATAGATCCAACCTCCTTAATTATCTCTTAATTTATTTAAATTTAATATTTTATCTTATTTAGTTTCCTTTTGAATTACAATTCCTATCATATAAATAGGATGTCTAGGGTTTATGTTTGACTCAGTTTTTGTTGAATTTGATTATAAAGAACTTTGTTCTTGGAACCTATGGTTCATATTAGAGAGTTTGATTATCGAATTGTTCTTGAGCCATTTGAATGCTTCCGTAACTGCATCAGGTGGTATCAGAGCTTTGGTTCTCAAATGGCTCGACGTGAAGGTGAATACTTGTTTGCTCGTAGAGTCGCCGACAGAGGCAACGACATGAGTGTTTTCTATTCACGTGCTCGTTGAGAAGATCGAGTTTTGTCTTCAAAGAAAACTCGTCCTCGAGTTTTGTATTTGGATCAAAGCCACCTGGATCAAAAGGAACATCAACCCGATCCTTTTGCACTATTATCACAACCCATCCAAATTGTTCGACTTCACGGGTCGTCTCGCTTGACACTTGATATGTACCACCTGGGTCGAATGGAGCGTTGGACTGTCTCCCGTTCACTATCGACTTGACCCACTCAAACATTCCAACTTTATTTAGTTTTTCAATATTTTCTTTGAGTCGTGTAGAATTCTTATAAGAAACAGGCCCTTCCTTATCTTGCGAGCCCATAATATTTTCATTTATTTTAATATCCCCTACATGCATATAATGCACAAGATTTCCATTAGTTAAGGTATCATTACCTACACTTTTACCAACGTGAATCTCATCCTTCTTTTGAATGTGAGAAGAATTTACAACCCCATGATTATCGCCAACATTATTGGGGTCCTCCGAAGTTGTTGCATGAGACCTAACAGACAATTCTTCCCCACTGATAGCCACCATATAACCACCATTTAGACCCATGGTTCTATTGACCCACATAGAGCAGAACTGGAACAGAAAGTGTCGATGTATTTTTGTGCCGATATTAACGGTTCCGACGAGGATGGAGTAGAACACTCCATACTTTTCTCAGTTGATCTGAAAGTTTGAGATACAAACGGTGTTGATGAAACCTTGTGATGTTCTTGTACCTCATTCTTTTCCGCCTCTCCTCATCGCTTTCTTCATCTGATCTGTTCAAGACCTTTGTAACCCATAAATAATCTTCCTGGCTCACCTCTTTGTCCTCGTAATTATCAAAACAAGGAGGTGAGTGATAGATAAAGCCGCCATGGGTAGGATGCTCCTCATCCCCGGTTAACTCGTCCCAGACGGGCTTTTCCGGTTCCATTTCCTCCCATACCGGTGATGCCTCAAGATCTTGGATCCGTTTCTTGAGTCGCGTGATCTCGTGTTGTAACTCGAGATTTCGGACTCGCCATTGGAGTCGCATGATCTTAAGATCCCATGGGTCGGAATCAACTCCGTCGTTGCCTCGGTCGGCGGTTCTATGAACAGGGCGTCGATCTTCACCACGAGCACGTGAATCAAGACCATCTCTACCGCTGCCTCGGTTGGCGATTCTATGGACACGAGAGTAATCGCTATCACGTCGAGCCATTTGAAAACCAAAGCTCTGATACCAACTGATGCAGTTTCGCGTGCTCTCAAATGGCTCAAGAACAATTGATTAATCAAAGACGATAAACAAACCGAAAGGTTCAAGAACAAAGTTCTTTATTTAAAATTCACTCAAAAATTGATCGTAAACATTGAACCAAAACCACTATTTATACTAGACCCTAACAAACTTAGAGAAAGACATGAATAAACTAAATAAATAAAAGATATGATAATTAATAAAAGACTCGATATTTAAGGAATTAAATATTATTCTAATTTTAAAGATAATTCTGCATCACAAAGTCTTAATGGTTAAGACTTTTAATCTGAATTAGTCAGACATTTGCCTCTGAACGGTTAAGCATTATACTGCCTCTTAATGGTTCAGACATCTTACTGGTTCAGCACTTAATGATTCAGACATTTTACTAGTTCAGCACTTAATCATTCATAAGTTCCCATACAGCCCCTAAGAGACTCTTGTTTATGGGTGGCCTAAGCCTTGATAAGCCCAACGGGCCAGCTCTGCCTCCACCTCAATTCATTTTGGGCTGCCAATTGGGCCTAGCCGAAGTTGGGCCCGGCTCATTGTTCATAACAGAAACCAAACCACCTTCATCACCCATAAATCAGAAAATCAGAGAGATCAACCATCTTTAACCCTCCAAATTGAGAATGAAGTCACCAATTTCCCACACAAGAATCATTCTGCAAACAGCAATTGCATCAAGACTCATTCTACTAACCCTAACACTCATCTGGAGATCAATCATCAACCCATACGACACTTCAGCTTCAATCAACCCCAACTGCCTCTCCACCACCACCACCACCACCACCACCGCCGCCGCCCCCACCGTCGTATTCCCCCGCATCTCCGCCGCTGTTGAAAACGGCGTCGTATGGGACAGCGTGTACTTTGTTAGAATTGCTCAATGTGGTTATGAATATGAACAGACTTATGCTTTCTTGCCGCTTTTTCCGGCTTTTATCTTGATCTTGTCTCGAACAGGTTAGTTTTTTCAGTTTTTTTGGTGTTTTGGTTTAAAGTTAGGATCTTTTGATGTTGTTGAGTGAATAGAGGATGTGAGTGTTCAATAGTTTGATGCTTGTATTTTTTGATGTTCAAGATAGTAGAATTGGAAGGTGAGATTGGTATTATGCTTGGTTTTATAATTATAATGTAAGGTTTTAGCTTTTGTTTGGTTGGATTTGGAGCTTTTAGTTATAGTTATAAACATGGTTTTAAAAAACGGTTGAGGCGTGCCGGGCGAAACGCCCAAGCACCTCAGATGGGCAGGGACACTAAAAAGGGTGCGCCTCAGGGGTTTTTGATGTTTTTGACTTTTTTTGGCAGTTTCAAGCAATATATGTCTTTTTTATGTGTGTTTTGATGATTTTGATGAATGTGATGATGAATTTAGTTAGTATTATTATTTTTATAAGATATATAATTTTTATATATATTTTTTAATAATTCCGCCTCGGTTCGCCTCGAGGCTTACGCCTTGTGAGCTTGGTTTTAAAAAGCGCGCCTTAAGCGCGAAGCTCATCTAGGCGCAGGCTGAATCGCCTTGTGTGACATAAGGCGCACTATGTACAAAAAGCGCAGCTGAGGCGCGCTTTTTAGGGGAAAATCAACCTAAGGCGCACGCTGAGGCGCACGCTTTTTGTACATGGGTTGTTTCTATGCTTCTAAGTGTTGTACAGCAGGCTTTTTATGCTGTACATTTATGTTTTTTTCATTTTAAAACATATATAAAGCTTAATTATAGCTAAATCATAGGTATTGGAGGCTAAACACTTATGGGATATATAAAATAAATTTTATAATCACTTTGCGCTTCGCGTACGAACAGCTCACCGCTTTTGCGCTTCGCTTTAAAAAAAGCTTTTTTAGACCTCATTGCTTTTGTGCGCTTCCCGCTTTTTTAAACCAAGCTTGTGAGGCGAAGGGAAAACGCCTCGAAACTCGTTTTCGTTTTTTAAACCTTGGTTATAAATGTTCAAAATAGAACTGTATTTTAGATGTTATGATAAAGAGGGATGATATGATTTTGGTATCACATTTCTGCTTTTGAACTTTAAAACTAAGGTCAATGACTCAATTATCAGTTTTCTGCGGTATGATTAGCGACTGAAGTTGGCCTTTTATTCCCTCTAGTGTTTAGAATCTCTATTTCTAAATTTGAATCCTAACATGGTTGACATTGAGAGCTATGTTTTCATAAGCCCCCTAGGCGCTCAGGCGAGTGCACTAAATGCGTTACGTTCTTAAAGGTGAGGTTTCAGGCTCTCAGGTGCTGCTTCAGGGCATTTTCTGGCCAAAAGCCAACCAAAAGTGGTAAAAAAAGAACTAAATAAGGCTCCTAAAACATCTGTAAAACCTCTAAAAATGGTATTTTATACTATGCGCCTAGCTTAAAAAAGCCCTCGCTTTTTAAGCGCCTAAGCTCTTCGCTCCAGGCATGGCCTATGTGCCTTGAATGTGCCAGCTTTTCTATGTAGTTAATATCTATCGGTGATATATCGGTTATCGGTCCCCTGGTATAATATCGGTGCAAAATATCAGTCAGATTGGCAGAATATCGGTATCGATATTATCGGTGATATTGACCGATATATCACCGATTTTCCCGATATCAATACCTTTCTTCTTAGTTCTACCATTCGTCTTTCTTCTTATTGCGGCTATTAGTGTTTTAAGTCTTAATTATTAATTGTTAGTGTTAAATGTTAGTGTTTTAAGTCTTAAATGTTAATTGTTAGTGTTAATAGTTAGTGTTTCAAGTCTTAATCAGTTCCTACTTGCTACAATTGTTAGTGTTTTGCAAGTTGCAAAAGGTTAATTTGTTATTGGTAGGAGAGTATACTGAATTGTTAGTGTTAAATTGCTATATATATAGATTCTACATGATATTAAAATTACCGATATCCCACCGCGATATCCGATATTTCACCGCATTAACTACTTAGGGGCTTTTGACAACATAGAGTGATAGTCAAACTGGACACCACTTCTTCCCTTAAGTAGATTTTATACAGTAGACTGCAGAGAACAGTAGTATTGTATAATTTACTATAGGATATGATATTTTTACTGAAATAAGATAATCATGGTCCTTAGTAGTTGAATTTTGCTCATTCAAAGTATCTTCTTTTAGTTTTGGTCCCTTTCCTTGTTGCCATTTAACTATTTCATAGCTAAATTTACGGGCATTCATGTTGATCTGTAACGACTGATGAAAGCTATGTAATTATTTTAACATGCAGTTTTTCAGCCTTTAATTCCCCTTATTGGAGATAGAGCTGTGTTAGCATTGTCTGGGTATTTTGTTAGCAACGTCGCATTCGTTTTTGCTGCACTGTTTCTTTACAGGTATCTGTCTTAACCCTACATCAGAAGCCAAAAAAATATCTAAGGCCTTACAAAACGGGTTTTAAAATCCTCGGCCTAATCCCATCTAACCAAATCCATAAACTACCCCTACACTTGAAATCCCATCAAAAGACCCTTTGCATACAATAAAGAAGACCTAAACCCATTAACATTTACCTTAAATTTCCAGACTTCCGCAGCCACTGAAACACTCCGATATTCGTGCAAGGATAACCCCATAAGCCTCTTTTTTACCATATCAACAATCTGGTTACATAACACCTGCACCGGCCTTTCACTATTATTAAACCATCTGTTATTTATTTAAATGAAGTATATCGAAGCAACCAATACCAACCTCCTAATCACACACCAAATAGTTTTAGACACCTTTTCATAGTTATTAATAGCGCTCATAGCGAGCACTATAGCGAATAGCCTAGCGTAGCATTCATGTGTTGCTATTTGATTTTGGCCCTTCCATAGCAGGCACATAGCGGGATTTTAGTTTTTTTTTTCTGCTTTAATATAAATAGCGGGATTTTATAGGTATAGAATAGCAGGATTTTAGGTTTTTTTGTTAACAATACATATACAACAGCGTATAAAACAGCTTATTTGGATGTAAATATGTAATATACATATAAAATATTTCTAAAATTTTCTCCTAGTGTGTCGCCAAACATTAAATAGCGCCTGCTATTTCATCGCTATCGCTACTTAGCGTATAGGTAGCTTGTCGTTATCGTCCGCTATTCGCTATCAATAACCATGCACCTTTTGCTGGCCAAGAATCCAGTGCACTTGTAAAATTAGCCAAAACCTTAATTTTTCCTCCAAACCGCTCTAGAATACTCGCACTCAAAGTATAAATGTTCTTGACTATCTGGACATTTTCTGCATTTCAACTCCCCACTATATCCCCAATTGTGCAATCTATCAGGTGTAAGCAACCGAAATTTAAACGCAAGCCGAATAATAAAAGCATGCTTTGGAATATTTTGGCTGAACCAAACATATTTATGCCATTAAAGCAAGCTTCATATACCTCAACTCAAGAACATCCTTAATAACTTGAATGGACTTTCCATTTGCCCCACTAAAAATGAACAAATCATCGGCAAAGCATAAGTCTGGCAATTTCAGCTTGTCACACTTCCAGGTAATAATTATCACACATTGTGTTCTTTCCTTGACAGTTTTCTTGTTAACTTTCTCGTTATAGGCTTTCTGTTATTGTTCTGAAGGACCCCGAAGCATCCTTGCGAGCATCAATCTTGTTTTGCTTCAATCCCGCATCTATATTCTATTCATCCATGTACTATCCTTAATCTCAACTTCCAATATTCAACGTTTATACTTTTGACTGTGATACAAAACTATTACTTTTCTTTCGCAGTTACTCTGAGAGCTTGTACGCACTATTATCTATAGGAGGCCTATACTTTTTACTGTCGGGTTCAAACAATTTAGCATCCCTCTGGTTCGCTCTCTCCGGTTGTGCAAGATCAAATGGGGTGCTAAACGCAGGGTATATCGGTTTTCAGACTATGCATCGGGCTTATGATGCTTTGTTTCTTCAAAAGAACCCAATCGTAAGCTTACTTGTTCTAGTTGTTATTAGGCCTGTAAACGAACTGAATGAACACAAACATGGGCATGTATGTGTTCGTTCATTTAACTTTAACCGAACACGAACATATAATCGAACACATTTTTTTGTTCATGTTCGTTCATTAAGAAAATGAGCATGTTCGTGTTCGTTTAAAACCTAAACGAAAAGTTCACGAACATAAACAAACAAACTTATACGAACATAACTTGATAAACATAACGAACACAAGTGAACACAATTGACCAAACATAAACGAACATAAATTAGTTTTTAATTATATAAATTAGTGATTAATTACGATAAGTTTAACTCGAAAGCCCACTTTATATTATTAGGAAGCCCAATAATTCGGTATTTTTATATAAGTAGTTAGAAATCCTGTTTGATGTTTATCTATATATAACTGTAACTATTTATGTATTTATAAAAAATTAAACCAACGTAAATAAATGAACATAAACGAACGCTCACGAACATAAATGAACGAACAAAACGTGTGTTCATGTTCGTTCGTTTAATTAAATGAACAAAAAAAAATTGTTCTTGTTCGTTCGTTTATTTAAATAGACACACGTAAACGAACTTCCCACCGAACAGTGTTCATTTACAGGCCTAGTTGTTATTGTACATGTTTCCAATCTCACTTGATAAATATATTTTTTAATTTATTATCCGTCTATGCAGTTGGCGTTTCGGGTTCTTATAACCGGATTTTTGCGTTGCGTGTTTATTTTCATTCCGTTTGTTGCTTTTCAAGCATATGGATACTATAACCTGTGTGCCGGACGCGATCCGGAAACATCAAGGCCTTGGTGTAAAGCGAAGATTCCTCTGCTTTACAATTTTATTCAAAGTCATTACTGGTATGTAATATGTTTATGTTAGTTTTAACTTTTGATAATCGCTGATTCGCGTAAATGATCTCTTGTGTTATCTTTTTTGATGTTAGGGGTGTTGGTTTTCTACGATATTTTCAGTTTAAACAGTTGCCAAATTTTCTTCTTGCATCACCAATACTTTCAATGGCAGTCTGCTCAATTATCTATTATGTGAAGCTACAGCCAACGGTTTTCTTTTCTCTCGGTTTTCAAGTTGACCCGAAAACCGCTTCTTTTTTGGAGACGCAAACATCAACAGTAAGTCGAGGTATGAATCTGAACCATGAATTCTGCAAGTTACGCCTTTTATCTATTTATAAAATTTTAAAATGCCAGTTTCGTCCCTATGGTTTGGACAGTTTTGTGACTTTCATCCAACGGTTTGTTTTTCTGCATCTGGATCCAAAAGGTTTGAAATCTTGCCATTTTCATCCGGCTCGTTAACTCCATCCATTTTTCTCCGTTAAGTCAGAGGTATTTTCGTCTTTTTACCTATATTTTTTTTTATTTAGTAAGGGTATTTTAAATACTTGTACATTATGCCAAATGCTTGTACATAAAGTGAAAAAAAACGAATTACCCTTAAGTTAACAAAAAAGACGAGAATACCCTTGATTTAACAGAGAAAAATGGATAGAGTTAACGAGCTGGATGAAAATGGCAAGATTTCAAACCTTTTGGATCCAGGTGCGAAAAAACAAGCCTTTGGATGAAAGTCGCAAAACTGACCAAACCTCAGGGACGGAAATGGCATTTTACTCTAAAATTTTCTTCTGATCATTGCTGTTCAAACAGAAGACCAGGCTCTTAGAAGGAGAAAACACAGCAAACAAGAAGTGGGGCCTGCCGCGCTCTCCACAGATAGTGTACCAGTTGTAAAATTAGAAAGATTTTCGATTATCATCGTCCCGTTTGTTTTACACTTGGGTTTCATGGTGGCCACAGCATTTTTTGTCATGCATGTCCAGGTACATTGCAACTTTTTTATATATAATAAGAGGGTTGTTCAACACTAAATTGGTTTTAAAGTAGAGGAAAAACCTATAAACACGTGATTATTGCTTTTTAATTGTGATACATAAGGTGGTTACAGACTGTTATCTCTCTAGCTACATCTAGAGGTGAACACAAGACTGGTTAACCGAACCCGTGCCGAACCGAAATTGTATAAAGCGGTTCAGTTTGCTATACAAACCGTAGGTTTGGGACCGGTTCCTATTCTCCACGCCAAAAACCGAACCAAACCAGTTTTTGGCCAAACTGGTTTGGAAAAAGACGAGTCCATTTATTTAATAAAATGTTATTTTATTGATTTTAAATATATATATATATATATATAAAACGGTCCAATTTATTTAATAAATTGTTATTTTATTGAGTTTAAAAAAATATATATATATTAAAAAAACCGGTTATTATCATCTTAAAATAGTTCAGAAACTATAAAAAAAAATCGTATTTTATGTTTTTATTTAACTCTTGTCGTAAAAACGGTTAAAAAGGGTGCGCATGAACCGAAACTGGGCTGGAACCAAACCTTTGGCCAAGAACCAGCAAAAAAAACCGGTTTTGGTTCCTAAAAAAACGATATGTTCATCTTCAGCTACATCCAGTCGGCAGTGCGTACAAGTGTTTATACGGTTTTTGTGGTTCTCTACTTAAAATCATTGTGTATTGAACACGCCACTACATGCATATACGTTTATCTGTAAATGTATACATATATGAAAAACAAATTCTTATGTGTTAATAATAATATGATTTGTTACAGGTTGCTACACGGTTTTTGTCATCAAGCCCACCAATCTATTGGTTTGCTTCATATGTATTAACATCTCACAAAGGCTGGGGATACTTGATTTGGGGCTACTGTGCAGCCTACATCCTCATTGGCAGTCTACTTTTCTCAAACTTCTACCCATTCACTTAGAAATTTCACAAGTTGTAACATTACAACAATCTTGACAGAACTCAAATTTTGATGATTAAATGGAAATGTATATGTACATTATGTTACATACAACACGATGATCAAACAGAAGGACCGGATCTAAGAACTCTTTCCAACTTTTCAGCTCTAGCGTAATCACTTTCCGTGAGCGGGCCAGCTGGGAACGGAGTGATCTCGACAACCAAATGCGGCGTCGGGAGCTCATCAAACAACGCTCTCACGTTGTTGCAGCATACGCTTTCTCCATGAGCGCTCTCTCGTCTAATTTGACAACCCTGCAAAACTTTACTTTTTAGCTATGCAGTTAATGTGGTAAAAAAATCGGATATCGTAGAACTAAGAAGAAAGATACTAATATTGGGAAAATCGGTGATATATCGGTCAATATCGCTGATAATATCGGTACCAATATTTTGCACTGATATCTTATAAGAGACCGATATAATATTAACTGCTTAGCTTTTTAGAACATTGTTTGATCAAATTTAGAAAAGAAACATGAACAGAAAACGATTAGTAACCTTGTGAGAGGTGGCGTCTCTGAAGTGATCGTCGTCTGAAAGTAAGGAGGCTACGGCTTTTAGAAGCCGACGCCCCTCGGTTTTCGATTGGACTCTGTAGTTTCGTCGAAGTGTACCCTTTGTCGTCGGGTGCCATTTGCTAACTAGTTTTCTTTTATCTGCTGCTTCTTTCTCTACCAGTAAACAAGAATTAACTTCCTATATAATTCTTTTAGTGAAATGTTGCACTATATGACTAAATCTATTAGGTTGAATATTTCATCCAAAACCAGATAAATATATCATTATAAGCTTATAATTAGATTACAATTTCTTTATAATGATTATTATTAAATGTATCATTATAAACATCTGATTAATAAAACAAACCTGGGTTCTGCTTGAACTTTTCAAACCATTTGGAGAAACCCAAATCATCACCATCAGTCTCAATCTCTACAAAACAAAATCATCAACAAATTATCAAAAAAAAAAAAAAAATCAATTTGATGCCACAAAACATGTGCCTCAAACAATGCAATTAATTCCTAATCTACTTGTGAAAAAAAAAACCCATAAATTTTCTACAAAATGGGTGTTTCATAAACAAAAAAGTTAGGATTTTTACTGGCAAAAAGGTAATTCTTGAAATCTTGAATACAATGATGCATTACACTTCTACAAAATCAGCAATAAATCAAGACCAAATAAGCAATACATCAAAACCCATGTTTATATGTCTCTCTGTGTGTATTAACTATCAACCATCATTAAAAAAAAAAAAAAAAAAAAAAAAAAAAAAAAAAACCTGATGTGGATGAAACTGAGAGTGGATTAGAAGGGGATCCAGCCAAGCCAGCTTTCAACAGGGCATAAAATATGCACACTCTACCAGCCCACAGTACAGGGGCTTCAATCAATGAACTTTTGATGCATGATCTTTGAACCCCAGATGTGAACCCACAAACTGATGAACAACCCTTGATTTTTGTACCAAAAAAGGGCAGCCCAGAAGGGGGGAAAAGGGTTTTGGGCAGAAGTGAAGAAGTGGTGGTGAGATGGTGGTTTTTTGGGGTGAAGATGTGTGCACAAGTAGGGGTGTTTAGAAGCATGTTCTTGAACAAGTAAGAGGAATCTTGGTTTGGATTAAGGTTGTGAAAGTGTTGAGACAGTTTCAGTGATTCATGTAGTGACATTGAGTAGAGTTTAAGATGGCTTTTGGGTGCCTTCTAGTTTTAAGTTTGTCACATTTCACCCTCTTGTTCTGTTTTGTTATGCATTGAAGGCCATATTTCATCAAGGTTTTTGTTTTTGTTTGAGAAAAATGCCCGGATAGTCCCTGTGGTTTCGCCTTTTTTCACCTATAGTCCCTATCTTTCTAAAACTACTTGAATAGTCCCTGTGGTTTTCCGTTTTGTTCTCGGATAGTCCCTGGGTCTAACTTCAGTTAGTTTTCTCTGTTAAGAAGGGTGTGAAATGACAAAAATACCATTTCCTTAAAAGGCCAAACCATAGGGACTATCCGGGCATCTTCTTCATATTTATTTATAAAACCCCATATTATCCCTTTCTCTTCATCCCTGCTCTCTCTGGTACCACCACCGTCACCGTCACCTCCACCTCCACCTCCACCGCCGCCATCATCACTGACCACTACCACCATCATCACAACCACCCCTGCCACAACCACCACTTAACACTACTTCTCTCTCTTCCTTCTCTACCATATTCACCCTTCAATATAAGGGGAAATCACATCGAAACAGAAGGCAAACCGGTAACAAGCCGCATCACTAACCCTTTTTGGATAGAAAAACAAGTCTTCTTAAAACAACATTCATAGATCGAGTAATCAACTGACAGATAAGAGGCTCAGATCTGTTGTAGTCGGATATGTGACGCCCAAATCCGCCCCTGTTTCAAACCGACCACCGGTTCGAGAACTTATCCCTTGAAACCAGTTAATAACCAGAACTAGTTTCAAACCAAACCGATCATTTTCCACTTGTAAATCGGTTTCACCAAATACCAGTTTTGACAATTGTTGACCCAAACCATAGCCTCTCTATATGGAACAACAACAGTAGCAGCAGCATCAACATAATCATCATCATCACCATCATCTCCATTCCCATAAAGAAGAGAATTGTTTAATCAAACAAACAAGGCTACGAAATCATGGGCTCATATCCAATCGGTTGATCAGATGGCAAGAGATCGGCAACTCTTTCCCATGAAACCTAAATCCTCTAACTCCCCTACTCAAACAAAACATAAACAACATCATTTAAACCCTAAAACATCACACAAACATACCCACAGGCCCTTTCATCTCTCTCTCGTGAAGAACTGGTGATGAGCAGGCCATACCGGTTGCCGGCCGATGATACTATCGACCACACACACACCCCCAACACCTCTTTCTTCTCCCATATAACACTCCAAACACCTGCAGCTTGCTGATTTCGAGAGAGAGGAAGATCGAAGAGAGAAATAGGCGAGGGTGGTTGATTCCTGTAATGGTGAGCTTGACGATGGAGACCCCCTCTCGATTATTGGTCGGCCACCACCATTTTTGGTGGCGGCGGCGCAGTGGTGGGTGGGTGGTGCCAGACGACGAGGACAGAGACGGAGAGAGACACGACTCGAGCAAGAGAGAGAGGAACTCGTTGATTCTAGCGGCGGCGCTGCGGTGGAGGTGACGGTGACGGTGGTGGTGGTGGTGGTGGTGGTACTAGAGAGAGAGCAGAGATGAAGAGAAAGGGATAATATGGGGTTTTATAAAAAAAATTATGAAGAAGATGCCCGGATAGTCCCTATGGTTTGGCCTTTTAAGGAAAGGGTATTTTTGTCATTTCACACCCTCCTTAACAGAGAAAAGTAATTGAAGTTAGACCCAGGGACTATCCGAGAACAAAACGGAAAACCACATGGACTATTCAAGTAGTTTTAGAAAGATAGGGACTATAGGTGAAAAAAGACGAAACCACAGGGACTATCCGGGCATTTTTCTCTTTTTGTTTTTGCTTTATTTTTTATGGCTGTTATGAGATTATAGATATTTATTACAGCCTTGTTGCTTGTATGATATAACAATGAGATTTGTTTTCATGTTATAAGATATAGTTTGTTTCAAAAATTGAAATTGTTGATGAATGATCTAATCTTATACAAAAGGGGCTATTTTATATAATCCTTCTATAAATTTGTAAAGTTACATATTTTTTTTTTCAAATCATACTTGAAGAACATTTTACATTATGCATTGAAACATGACTGACCTCGGTTAAGGACGAGGTGGACAACTACACCAGGGCGGGCCAGAAAGTTTATATACATAGGGTGAGGTTCCTGTTAAAAGAACATATTTCGTGAGAAATATGAGAAGTCATAGAAATCGACATGGTATCATGTTTTGGACTTAGCCATGATGTTTTATGTTGTTTTGGCAAGAAAAACACCAAACATAACCATTTAAAACACAATGCAACATATTATAGGTGTGAAATTTAAAACACAACTAAAACAAACTGCTTAACACTTAAACCCCACTACTTAATGTTCTTGGCATGGTGTTTTAAGTTTTAAGCCTATAATTTATTGCACTGTGTCTTAAATTGTTATGTTTTGGTGTTTTTATTGTCAAAACAACCCAAAACATTATGCCCAAGTCCAAAACATGATGCCTACATGTCAATTCTTATGTCTTCTCATACTTCACACGAAAAATGTCCTTTTTTACAGGATCCTAAGACTATATAAATATATTGTATATATTTTTTTAAATAAAAGCCTATAATTAAATTTGAAACACAATAAGTTTTTTAAACCCATTACCTTCGTATTTAGTTTAAGCCTATTTAAACAAGTAAACCCATTTGTCATATAACCCAATTCAATTACCAAACTAAATCCGATATCAAACTTTAATTTTTTAAATCCACTCAAAAATAGGTTATCAATTATCATCGATCTATACATATGGAATTATTTTTTTCTATTCACATACGCCCTGAAGGAACGTTTCTACATTGAAACCTTAACCTTGTATTTTAAATATATATGTAATTTTGAAAGTTTAGAGTAGGATATATAAAATTCCCCCTAAATAAGTTAATACATTTTGGACCAAAATAGATCATAGATGCACTTGCGTTTGTGATTATTGCCGGAAGATTTAGAGAATTTTGACTTTTATTAAATAAAGAGGTGGATGTCATGATCTCAAAAGATGGAGGGCTGAAGTGTCAGTTTTTAAAACAATAGAGATGCAACATGGACATTTATTAAAGTTAAGGGGTCTGTTGTATCAAACCCTATTTACGACGTCGTTCCGTGATCTTATCCACTCGTGGTATGAAAAATACAAAAACGATATTTAAAATTGTTATAATATTTCCCCAATTTAAAATGTCGGTATCATCGTGGTTTCCCACCGTACCATAATAACACACCTTTAGATATGATGAATTGATGATAAGACCATCTATTCCGTTAGTTATTTATTCAAAAACTATTTCATAGTCGGTTTAAAACGTACATAAAATTAAGAAAGGGATTTTCTAATGGCACACCGCACACCCCTCTGTCTATTTGCACATTTTTTGAATTTAATACGGATCGTATAGGCCTATACGATGCGTATTAAAATAAAGTAAAAGACACGGCAGACTGACAGGTGCAGGGTATGTCTGGCGGCGGGCTTTATACGCATCGTATAGGCCTATACGATGCGTATCAAGGCACTGATTTTTTGAAGTTTATTTTTTGATGTGTTGTGTCGAATGCGAACCCGAGAAACGAAAGGGATTTCGAGTAGTTGGTCGATGACATGATAGATAAAGATCTTGACACGATCTTGACATAACTGAGGACTAGACCCCTGTGTCGTATGACTGTAATAAAACGGAAGCTATCAACGCGGGGATCGGTACAGAACCCGACATGTCTTCTTGAATCTGAATCTGAAAGTTAACTT
>JARYGA010060228.1:35070-83496 GCA_030545235.1 Helianthus tuberosus
AAGGAGTGGTAAGATTCATCAAAAGAGGAAAGGTGAGCCCCATGTACGTTGGACCTTTTGAGATTATTAGAAGAATAGGACCAATAGCATACCAACTACAACTTCCAGAGGAAATGGCAGGAATATATGAGGTATTTCATGTATGTAATCTCAAAAAGTGCTTAGCCGATGAATCATTAGTGGTACCTCTTAAGGAAATAGAGGTAAATGAGAAACTTAAGTTTGTAGAAACACCTCTACAGATTGAAGACAGAAATATCAAGAATCTCAAACACAAGAGATTAGTTCTAGTCAAAGTGAAATGGGATTCCAAGAGTGGCCCAGAATACATTTGGGAGCTTGAATCAGAGATGCAGAAGAAATATCCACACCTGTTCCAGTAGACCTCGAGGACGAGTTCTAAAACAAGGTGGGGAGGATATAACAACCCTCCTAAAATATTTATACATGTCCCTATGCACCCTAAAATACACCCCGTATATGAGAAACGATCCAAAATACTTTATTTTTAACAAAAATTAAATAAAAACAATAATCAGGGGACGCTCGCGGGGCGCGACCCCCTTGTTTATATTTGTCGCGGGCCGCGACCAGGTGGATATCAGGCGCAGCCCTAGGCCGCCATGTGTCCCACTCGGTGTCAAAGCTAGCCACCAACTCAGCAAGGCTAGGCCTTACATCCCCTAGCTCGCGGGGTGCGACGACCCCTTGTGTATCCTTCGCTGGCCGCGAGGAAGTGCTCTATCAGCACTATAAATAGGATCGATCGGCATTTCATTTCCGTCGTTCAAAAAGTTTCAATCTCTCTCTCAATTCTCTGAATAGCAATAATAATATCGGGTATTATACCCCTAATTAGCGAAGCTCTGCCTCGTAAGTATTTTAACCCCCCGTTACGTATTAGATACGCTGCCCGATTGATCTAGTGCTCCGTAACGACTGTCGAGGTTCTACCCGACGTAGTTGTTGGAGTTCTGTCTCGGGGAGGGTATAACTAATGTAAATTGGGTTATTATACTAACGCGTGTGTCTTGTTTAATTAATAGATTATAAACCAGGAAGTTACAAGGAAAATACCTAAATTAGCAAAGTGAGTTTATCCTCTTTTTGTAAATGTTTTTCATAAATTGTTTTTACAAAACCTCAATTGTTTTACATTATGATTAACAGTGATTGAGTATTTATAATTCTACAATTATCGTCGGTATGTTGGGGTTTTGTATACAAAATTTGTTACTACACTGTGAGTAATAACATTACCACAAGTCAGGATTGACAATGTCGTGGGTGGTAATTAAAGTAAGAATTGGAAACAAATATAATTGCGAGATCGCCCTCAATGTTGTAAAATGATAAAACCAGTCTTGATTAAATTGGGATTCACTCACCAGTATTTCCCACTGAAAAATGTTTTTAAAGCGCGTTTTAGGTAACAAAAATGTGAAAGCCAAATAGAAGCCAGCTGGACAGCACTGAAGGCTTGGAAAATGTGGCTATAAAAGTTACCTAAATAAAGAAGATGTTTTATTTGATAAATTAGGGTTTATCCCTATAAACATGTTTGTAATAGAAACTTGGGTTTTTCCCATGTATTTACTATTCTAAAAATGTGGTATTTTACTCTAATAAAATATTTCCTAACTACGATCCTGATGTAAATTCCGCTGCCAAACTGATAAACACTGATACCACTGATACTGGATCGTGACCGCCCGTTCCCAAGAGATAGGGGCCGGGGGTTGCGACAATATGAACCGTAATATTACACAAAATAAAAATAAGGAGGAACAAATCAAAATGAGTGATGGCATGCATGCCATGCGTGATAAGTCAAATGAGATGGATGCAAAACATGTGGATTTACAAAATTGTGATGGGCCAATCTCTAGTTCTCAGAATTCAAAATTAACAGGTGGGCCTGAGGTGTGTAGTCCAGCAAAGAATTATGGTAGTCAAACTGATGGGGATCCAAAGATTAAGGAAACATTGGAGACAGGTCCATTAAAGCCCAACAATATAGTTGTTCCAAAATCAAAAGGGATCTGCGATCATAATGTGTATATTTCTAAAAAGCAAACTGATTTTTATGCCAAAGTTCAATTAGTTGGAGTTGAAATATTTGAGTGGTTCAAGTTGATAGTAAACATGAGAAGGTTCAATGCTCAATTCAACCCAGGTGGTACAAGTCTAAGGTCAGTAAAGATGACCCATGAAGTTAAGCAGTTTAGGCAAGTCGTGGTGATAATAACAAGTGTGAGCCGAGTTGATGTTCCCTTTGACCTAGGTGGATTTCGTTCGAAGACAAAACTTGCGGACGAGTTTTTTTTAAGACGGGGAGAATGATGCGGATAGATCCAACCTCTTTAATTATCTCTTAATTTATTTAAATTTAATATTTTATCTTATTTAGTTTCCTTTTGAATAACAATTCCTATCATATAAATAGGATGTCTAGGGTTTATGTTTGACTCAGTTTTTGTTGAATTTGATTATAAAGAACTTTGTTCTTGGAACCTTTGGTTCATATTAGAGAGTTTGATTATCGAATTGTTCTTGAGTCATTTGAATGCTTCCGTAACTGCATCAGGTAGAATGATGCGGATAGATCCAACCTCCTTAATTATCTCTTAATTTATTTAAATTTAATATTTTATCTTATTTAGTTTCCTTTTGAATTACAATTCCTATCATATAAATAGGATGTCTAGGGTTTATGTTTGACTCAGTTTTTGTTGAATTTGATTATAAAGAACTTTGTTCTTGGAACCTATGGTTCATATTAGAGAGTTTGATTATCGAATTGTTCTTGAGCCATTTGAATGCTTCCGTAACTGCATCAGGTGGTATCAGAGCTTTGGTTCTCAAATGGCTCGACGTGAAGGTGAATACTTGTTTGCTCGTAGAGTCGCCGACAGAGGCAACGACATGAGTGTTTTCTATTCACGTGCTCGTTGAGAAGATCGAGTTTTGTCTTCAAAGAAAACTCGTCCTCGAGTTTTGTATTTGGATCAAAGCCACCTGGATCAAAAGGAACATCAACCCGATCCTTTTGCACTATTATCACAACCCATCCAAATTGTTCGACTTCACGGGTCGTCTCGCTTGACACTTGATATGTACCACCTGGGTCGAATGGAGCGTTGGACTGTCTCCCGTTCACTATCGACTTGACCCACTCAAACATTCCAACTTTATTTAGTTTTTCAATATTTTCTTTGAGTCGTGTAGAATTCTTATAAGAAACAGGCCCTTCCTTATCTTGCGAGCCCATAATATTTTCATTTATTTTAATATCCCCTACATGCATATAATGCACAAGATTTCCATTAGTTAAGGTATCATTACCTACACTTTTACCAACGTGAATCTCATCCTTCTTTTGAATGTGAGAAGAATTTACAACCCCATGATTATCGCCAACATTATTGGGGTCCTCCGAAGTTGTTGCATGAGACCTAACAGACAATTCTTCCCCACTGATAGCCACCATATAACCACCATTTAGACCCATGGTTCTATTGACCCACATAGAGCAGAACTGGAACAGAAAGTGTCGATGTATTTTTGTGCCGATATTAACGGTTCCGACGAGGATGGAGTAGAACACTCCATACTTTTCTCAGTTGATCTGAAAGTTTGAGATACAAACGGTGTTGATGAAACCTTGTGATGTTCTTGTACCTCATTCTTTTCCGCCTCTCCTCATCGCTTTCTTCATCTGATCTGTTCAAGACCTTTGTAACCCATAAATAATCTTCCTGGCTCACCTCTTTGTCCTCGTAATTATCAAAACAAGGAGGTGAGTGATAGATAAAGCCGCCATGGGTAGGATGCTCCTCATCCCCGGTTAACTCGTCCCAGACGGGCTTTTCCGGTTCCATTTCCTCCCATACCGGTGATGCCTCAAGATCTTGGATCCGTTTCTTGAGTCGCGTGATCTCGTGTTGTAACTCGAGATTTCGGACTCGCCATTGGAGTCGCATGATCTTAAGATCCCATGGGTCGGAATCAACTCCGTCGTTGCCTCGGTCGGCGGTTCTATGAACAGGGCGTCGATCTTCACCACGAGCACGTGAATCAAGACCATCTCTACCGCTGCCTCGGTTGGCGATTCTATGGACACGAGAGTAATCGCTATCACGTCGAGCCATTTGAAAACCAAAGCTCTGATACCAACTGATGCAGTTTCGCGTGCTCTCAAATGGCTCAAGAACAATTGATTAATCAAAGACGATAAACAAACCGAAAGGTTCAAGAACAAAGTTCTTTATTTAAAATTCACTCAAAAATTGATCGTAAACATTGAACCAAAACCACTATTTATACTAGACCCTAACAAACTTAGAGAAAGACATGAATAAACTAAATAAATAAAAGATATGATAATTAATAAAAGACTCGATATTTAAGGAATTAAATATTATTCTAATTTTAAAGATAATTCTGCATCACAAAGTCTTAATGGTTAAGACTTTTAATCTGAATTAGTCAGACATTTGCCTCTGAACGGTTAAGCATTATACTGCCTCTTAATGGTTCAGACATCTTACTGGTTCAGCACTTAATGATTCAGACATTTTACTAGTTCAGCACTTAATCATTCATAAGTTCCCATACAGCCCCTAAGAGACTCTTGTTTATGGGTGGCCTAAGCCTTGATAAGCCCAACGGGCCAGCTCTGCCTCCACCTCAATTCATTTTGGGCTGCCAATTGGGCCTAGCCGAAGTTGGGCCCGGCTCATTGTTCATAACAGAAACCAAACCACCTTCATCACCCATAAATCAGAAAATCAGAGAGATCAACCATCTTTAACCCTCCAAATTGAGAATGAAGTCACCAATTTCCCACACAAGAATCATTCTGCAAACAGCAATTGCATCAAGACTCATTCTACTAACCCTAACACTCATCTGGAGATCAATCATCAACCCATACGACACTTCAGCTTCAATCAACCCCAACTGCCTCTCCACCACCACCACCACCACCACCACCGCCGCCGCCCCCACCGTCGTATTCCCCCGCATCTCCGCCGCTGTTGAAAACGGCGTCGTATGGGACAGCGTGTACTTTGTTAGAATTGCTCAATGTGGTTATGAATATGAACAGACTTATGCTTTCTTGCCGCTTTTTCCGGCTTTTATCTTGATCTTGTCTCGAACAGGTTAGTTTTTTCAGTTTTTTTGGTGTTTTGGTTTAAAGTTAGGATCTTTTGATGTTGTTGAGTGAATAGAGGATGTGAGTGTTCAATAGTTTGATGCTTGTATTTTTTGATGTTCAAGATAGTAGAATTGGAAGGTGAGATTGGTATTATGCTTGGTTTTATAATTATAATGTAAGGTTTTAGCTTTTGTTTGGTTGGATTTGGAGCTTTTAGTTATAGTTATAAACATGGTTTTAAAAAACGGTTGAGGCGTGCCGGGCGAAACGCCCAAGCACCTCAGATGGGCAGGGACACTAAAAAGGGTGCGCCTCAGGGGTTTTTGATGTTTTTGACTTTTTTTGGCAGTTTCAAGCAATATATGTCTTTTTTATGTGTGTTTTGATGATTTTGATGAATGTGATGATGAATTTAGTTAGTATTATTATTTTTATAAGATATATAATTTTTATATATATTTTTTAATAATTCCGCCTCGGTTCGCCTCGAGGCTTACGCCTTGTGAGCTTGGTTTTAAAAAGCGCGCCTTAAGCGCGAAGCTCATCTAGGCGCAGGCTGAATCGCCTTGTGTGACATAAGGCGCACTATGTACAAAAAGCGCAGCTGAGGCGCGCTTTTTAGGGGAAAATCAACCTAAGGCGCACGCTGAGGCGCACGCTTTTTGTACATGGGTTGTTTCTATGCTTCTAAGTGTTGTACAGCAGGCTTTTTATGCTGTACATTTATGTTTTTTTCATTTTAAAACATATATAAAGCTTAATTATAGCTAAATCATAGGTATTGGAGGCTAAACACTTATGGGATATATAAAATAAATTTTATAATCACTTTGCGCTTCGCGTACGAACAGCTCACCGCTTTTGCGCTTCGCTTTAAAAAAAGCTTTTTTAGACCTCATTGCTTTTGTGCGCTTCCCGCTTTTTTAAACCAAGCTTGTGAGGCGAAGGGAAAACGCCTCGAAACTCGTTTTCGTTTTTTAAACCTTGGTTATAAATGTTCAAAATAGAACTGTATTTTAGATGTTATGATAAAGAGGGATGATATGATTTTGGTATCACATTTCTGCTTTTGAACTTTAAAACTAAGGTCAATGACTCAATTATCAGTTTTCTGCGGTATGATTAGCGACTGAAGTTGGCCTTTTATTCCCTCTAGTGTTTAGAATCTCTATTTCTAAATTTGAATCCTAACATGGTTGACATTGAGAGCTATGTTTTCATAAGCCCCCTAGGCGCTCAGGCGAGTGCACTAAATGCGTTACGTTCTTAAAGGTGAGGTTTCAGGCTCTCAGGTGCTGCTTCAGGGCATTTTCTGGCCAAAAGCCAACCAAAAGTGGTAAAAAAAGAACTAAATAAGGCTCCTAAAACATCTGTAAAACCTCTAAAAATGGTATTTTATACTATGCGCCTAGCTTAAAAAAGCCCTCGCTTTTTAAGCGCCTAAGCTCTTCGCTCCAGGCATGGCCTATGTGCCTTGAATGTGCCAGCTTTTCTATGTAGTTAATATCTATCGGTGATATATCGGTTATCGGTCCCCTGGTATAATATCGGTGCAAAATATCAGTCAGATTGGCAGAATATCGGTATCGATATTATCGGTGATATTGACCGATATATCACCGATTTTCCCGATATCAATACCTTTCTTCTTAGTTCTACCATTCGTCTTTCTTCTTATTGCGGCTATTAGTGTTTTAAGTCTTAATTATTAATTGTTAGTGTTAAATGTTAGTGTTTTAAGTCTTAAATGTTAATTGTTAGTGTTAATAGTTAGTGTTTCAAGTCTTAATCAGTTCCTACTTGCTACAATTGTTAGTGTTTTGCAAGTTGCAAAAGGTTAATTTGTTATTGGTAGGAGAGTATACTGAATTGTTAGTGTTAAATTGCTATATATATAGATTCTACATGATATTAAAATTACCGATATCCCACCGCGATATCCGATATTTCACCGCATTAACTACTTAGGGGCTTTTGACAACATAGAGTGATAGTCAAACTGGACACCACTTCTTCCCTTAAGTAGATTTTATACAGTAGACTGCAGAGAACAGTAGTATTGTATAATTTACTATAGGATATGATATTTTTACTGAAATAAGATAATCATGGTCCTTAGTAGTTGAATTTTGCTCATTCAAAGTATCTTCTTTTAGTTTTGGTCCCTTTCCTTGTTGCCATTTAACTATTTCATAGCTAAATTTACGGGCATTCATGTTGATCTGTAACGACTGATGAAAGCTATGTAATTATTTTAACATGCAGTTTTTCAGCCTTTAATTCCCCTTATTGGAGATAGAGCTGTGTTAGCATTGTCTGGGTATTTTGTTAGCAACGTCGCATTCGTTTTTGCTGCACTGTTTCTTTACAGGTATCTGTCTTAACCCTACATCAGAAGCCAAAAAAATATCTAAGGCCTTACAAAACGGGTTTTAAAATCCTCGGCCTAATCCCATCTAACCAAATCCATAAACTACCCCTACACTTGAAATCCCATCAAAAGACCCTTTGCATACAATAAAGAAGACCTAAACCCATTAACATTTACCTTAAATTTCCAGACTTCCGCAGCCACTGAAACACTCCGATATTCGTGCAAGGATAACCCCATAAGCCTCTTTTTTACCATATCAACAATCTGGTTACATAACACCTGCACCGGCCTTTCACTATTATTAAACCATCTGTTATTTATTTAAATGAAGTATATCGAAGCAACCAATACCAACCTCCTAATCACACACCAAATAGTTTTAGACACCTTTTCATAGTTATTAATAGCGCTCATAGCGAGCACTATAGCGAATAGCCTAGCGTAGCATTCATGTGTTGCTATTTGATTTTGGCCCTTCCATAGCAGGCACATAGCGGGATTTTAGTTTTTTTTTTCTGCTTTAATATAAATAGCGGGATTTTATAGGTATAGAATAGCAGGATTTTAGGTTTTTTTGTTAACAATACATATACAACAGCGTATAAAACAGCTTATTTGGATGTAAATATGTAATATACATATAAAATATTTCTAAAATTTTCTCCTAGTGTGTCGCCAAACATTAAATAGCGCCTGCTATTTCATCGCTATCGCTACTTAGCGTATAGGTAGCTTGTCGTTATCGTCCGCTATTCGCTATCAATAACCATGCACCTTTTGCTGGCCAAGAATCCAGTGCACTTGTAAAATTAGCCAAAACCTTAATTTTTCCTCCAAACCGCTCTAGAATACTCGCACTCAAAGTATAAATGTTCTTGACTATCTGGACATTTTCTGCATTTCAACTCCCCACTATATCCCCAATTGTGCAATCTATCAGGTGTAAGCAACCGAAATTTAAACGCAAGCCGAATAATAAAAGCATGCTTTGGAATATTTTGGCTGAACCAAACATATTTATGCCATTAAAGCAAGCTTCATATACCTCAACTCAAGAACATCCTTAATAACTTGAATGGACTTTCCATTTGCCCCACTAAAAATGAACAAATCATCGGCAAAGCATAAGTCTGGCAATTTCAGCTTGTCACACTTCCAGGTAATAATTATCACACATTGTGTTCTTTCCTTGACAGTTTTCTTGTTAACTTTCTCGTTATAGGCTTTCTGTTATTGTTCTGAAGGACCCCGAAGCATCCTTGCGAGCATCAATCTTGTTTTGCTTCAATCCCGCATCTATATTCTATTCATCCATGTACTATCCTTAATCTCAACTTCCAATATTCAACGTTTATACTTTTGACTGTGATACAAAACTATTACTTTTCTTTCGCAGTTACTCTGAGAGCTTGTACGCACTATTATCTATAGGAGGCCTATACTTTTTACTGTCGGGTTCAAACAATTTAGCATCCCTCTGGTTCGCTCTCTCCGGTTGTGCAAGATCAAATGGGGTGCTAAACGCAGGGTATATCGGTTTTCAGACTATGCATCGGGCTTATGATGCTTTGTTTCTTCAAAAGAACCCAATCGTAAGCTTACTTGTTCTAGTTGTTATTAGGCCTGTAAACGAACTGAATGAACACAAACATGGGCATGTATGTGTTCGTTCATTTAACTTTAACCGAACACGAACATATAATCGAACACATTTTTTTGTTCATGTTCGTTCATTAAGAAAATGAGCATGTTCGTGTTCGTTTAAAACCTAAACGAAAAGTTCACGAACATAAACAAACAAACTTATACGAACATAACTTGATAAACATAACGAACACAAGTGAACACAATTGACCAAACATAAACGAACATAAATTAGTTTTTAATTATATAAATTAGTGATTAATTACGATAAGTTTAACTCGAAAGCCCACTTTATATTATTAGGAAGCCCAATAATTCGGTATTTTTATATAAGTAGTTAGAAATCCTGTTTGATGTTTATCTATATATAACTGTAACTATTTATGTATTTATAAAAAATTAAACCAACGTAAATAAATGAACATAAACGAACGCTCACGAACATAAATGAACGAACAAAACGTGTGTTCATGTTCGTTCGTTTAATTAAATGAACAAAAAAAAATTGTTCTTGTTCGTTCGTTTATTTAAATAGACACACGTAAACGAACTTCCCACCGAACAGTGTTCATTTACAGGCCTAGTTGTTATTGTACATGTTTCCAATCTCACTTGATAAATATATTTTTTAATTTATTATCCGTCTATGCAGTTGGCGTTTCGGGTTCTTATAACCGGATTTTTGCGTTGCGTGTTTATTTTCATTCCGTTTGTTGCTTTTCAAGCATATGGATACTATAACCTGTGTGCCGGACGCGATCCGGAAACATCAAGGCCTTGGTGTAAAGCGAAGATTCCTCTGCTTTACAATTTTATTCAAAGTCATTACTGGTATGTAATATGTTTATGTTAGTTTTAACTTTTGATAATCGCTGATTCGCGTAAATGATCTCTTGTGTTATCTTTTTTGATGTTAGGGGTGTTGGTTTTCTACGATATTTTCAGTTTAAACAGTTGCCAAATTTTCTTCTTGCATCACCAATACTTTCAATGGCAGTCTGCTCAATTATCTATTATGTGAAGCTACAGCCAACGGTTTTCTTTTCTCTCGGTTTTCAAGTTGACCCGAAAACCGCTTCTTTTTTGGAGACGCAAACATCAACAGTAAGTCGAGGTATGAATCTGAACCATGAATTCTGCAAGTTACGCCTTTTATCTATTTATAAAATTTTAAAATGCCAGTTTCGTCCCTATGGTTTGGACAGTTTTGTGACTTTCATCCAACGGTTTGTTTTTCTGCATCTGGATCCAAAAGGTTTGAAATCTTGCCATTTTCATCCGGCTCGTTAACTCCATCCATTTTTCTCCGTTAAGTCAGAGGTATTTTCGTCTTTTTACCTATATTTTTTTTTATTTAGTAAGGGTATTTTAAATACTTGTACATTATGCCAAATGCTTGTACATAAAGTGAAAAAAAACGAATTACCCTTAAGTTAACAAAAAAGACGAGAATACCCTTGATTTAACAGAGAAAAATGGATAGAGTTAACGAGCTGGATGAAAATGGCAAGATTTCAAACCTTTTGGATCCAGGTGCGAAAAAACAAGCCTTTGGATGAAAGTCGCAAAACTGACCAAACCTCAGGGACGGAAATGGCATTTTACTCTAAAATTTTCTTCTGATCATTGCTGTTCAAACAGAAGACCAGGCTCTTAGAAGGAGAAAACACAGCAAACAAGAAGTGGGGCCTGCCGCGCTCTCCACAGATAGTGTACCAGTTGTAAAATTAGAAAGATTTTCGATTATCATCGTCCCGTTTGTTTTACACTTGGGTTTCATGGTGGCCACAGCATTTTTTGTCATGCATGTCCAGGTACATTGCAACTTTTTTATATATAATAAGAGGGTTGTTCAACACTAAATTGGTTTTAAAGTAGAGGAAAAACCTATAAACACGTGATTATTGCTTTTTAATTGTGATACATAAGGTGGTTACAGACTGTTATCTCTCTAGCTACATCTAGAGGTGAACACAAGACTGGTTAACCGAACCCGTGCCGAACCGAAATTGTATAAAGCGGTTCAGTTTGCTATACAAACCGTAGGTTTGGGACCGGTTCCTATTCTCCACGCCAAAAACCGAACCAAACCAGTTTTTGGCCAAACTGGTTTGGAAAAAGACGAGTCCATTTATTTAATAAAATGTTATTTTATTGATTTTAAATATATATATATATATATATAAAACGGTCCAATTTATTTAATAAATTGTTATTTTATTGAGTTTAAAAAAATATATATATATTAAAAAAACCGGTTATTATCATCTTAAAATAGTTCAGAAACTATAAAAAAAAATCGTATTTTATGTTTTTATTTAACTCTTGTCGTAAAAACGGTTAAAAAGGGTGCGCATGAACCGAAACTGGGCTGGAACCAAACCTTTGGCCAAGAACCAGCAAAAAAAACCGGTTTTGGTTCCTAAAAAAACGATATGTTCATCTTCAGCTACATCCAGTCGGCAGTGCGTACAAGTGTTTATACGGTTTTTGTGGTTCTCTACTTAAAATCATTGTGTATTGAACACGCCACTACATGCATATACGTTTATCTGTAAATGTATACATATATGAAAAACAAATTCTTATGTGTTAATAATAATATGATTTGTTACAGGTTGCTACACGGTTTTTGTCATCAAGCCCACCAATCTATTGGTTTGCTTCATATGTATTAACATCTCACAAAGGCTGGGGATACTTGATTTGGGGCTACTGTGCAGCCTACATCCTCATTGGCAGTCTACTTTTCTCAAACTTCTACCCATTCACTTAGAAATTTCACAAGTTGTAACATTACAACAATCTTGACAGAACTCAAATTTTGATGATTAAATGGAAATGTATATGTACATTATGTTACATACAACACGATGATCAAACAGAAGGACCGGATCTAAGAACTCTTTCCAACTTTTCAGCTCTAGCGTAATCACTTTCCGTGAGCGGGCCAGCTGGGAACGGAGTGATCTCGACAACCAAATGCGGCGTCGGGAGCTCATCAAACAACGCTCTCACGTTGTTGCAGCATACGCTTTCTCCATGAGCGCTCTCTCGTCTAATTTGACAACCCTGCAAAACTTTACTTTTTAGCTATGCAGTTAATGTGGTAAAAAAATCGGATATCGTAGAACTAAGAAGAAAGATACTAATATTGGGAAAATCGGTGATATATCGGTCAATATCGCTGATAATATCGGTACCAATATTTTGCACTGATATCTTATAAGAGACCGATATAATATTAACTGCTTAGCTTTTTAGAACATTGTTTGATCAAATTTAGAAAAGAAACATGAACAGAAAACGATTAGTAACCTTGTGAGAGGTGGCGTCTCTGAAGTGATCGTCGTCTGAAAGTAAGGAGGCTACGGCTTTTAGAAGCCGACGCCCCTCGGTTTTCGATTGGACTCTGTAGTTTCGTCGAAGTGTACCCTTTGTCGTCGGGTGCCATTTGCTAACTAGTTTTCTTTTATCTGCTGCTTCTTTCTCTACCAGTAAACAAGAATTAACTTCCTATATAATTCTTTTAGTGAAATGTTGCACTATATGACTAAATCTATTAGGTTGAATATTTCATCCAAAACCAGATAAATATATCATTATAAGCTTATAATTAGATTACAATTTCTTTATAATGATTATTATTAAATGTATCATTATAAACATCTGATTAATAAAACAAACCTGGGTTCTGCTTGAACTTTTCAAACCATTTGGAGAAACCCAAATCATCACCATCAGTCTCAATCTCTACAAAACAAAATCATCAACAAATTATCAAAAAAAAAAAAAAAATCAATTTGATGCCACAAAACATGTGCCTCAAACAATGCAATTAATTCCTAATCTACTTGTGAAAAAAAAAACCCATAAATTTTCTACAAAATGGGTGTTTCATAAACAAAAAAGTTAGGATTTTTACTGGCAAAAAGGTAATTCTTGAAATCTTGAATACAATGATGCATTACACTTCTACAAAATCAGCAATAAATCAAGACCAAATAAGCAATACATCAAAACCCATGTTTATATGTCTCTCTGTGTGTATTAACTATCAACCATCATTAAAAAAAAAAAAAAAAAAAAAAAAAAAAAAAAAAACCTGATGTGGATGAAACTGAGAGTGGATTAGAAGGGGATCCAGCCAAGCCAGCTTTCAACAGGGCATAAAATATGCACACTCTACCAGCCCACAGTACAGGGGCTTCAATCAATGAACTTTTGATGCATGATCTTTGAACCCCAGATGTGAACCCACAAACTGATGAACAACCCTTGATTTTTGTACCAAAAAAGGGCAGCCCAGAAGGGGGGAAAAGGGTTTTGGGCAGAAGTGAAGAAGTGGTGGTGAGATGGTGGTTTTTTGGGGTGAAGATGTGTGCACAAGTAGGGGTGTTTAGAAGCATGTTCTTGAACAAGTAAGAGGAATCTTGGTTTGGATTAAGGTTGTGAAAGTGTTGAGACAGTTTCAGTGATTCATGTAGTGACATTGAGTAGAGTTTAAGATGGCTTTTGGGTGCCTTCTAGTTTTAAGTTTGTCACATTTCACCCTCTTGTTCTGTTTTGTTATGCATTGAAGGCCATATTTCATCAAGGTTTTTGTTTTTGTTTGAGAAAAATGCCCGGATAGTCCCTGTGGTTTCGCCTTTTTTCACCTATAGTCCCTATCTTTCTAAAACTACTTGAATAGTCCCTGTGGTTTTCCGTTTTGTTCTCGGATAGTCCCTGGGTCTAACTTCAGTTAGTTTTCTCTGTTAAGAAGGGTGTGAAATGACAAAAATACCATTTCCTTAAAAGGCCAAACCATAGGGACTATCCGGGCATCTTCTTCATATTTATTTATAAAACCCCATATTATCCCTTTCTCTTCATCCCTGCTCTCTCTGGTACCACCACCGTCACCGTCACCTCCACCTCCACCTCCACCGCCGCCATCATCACTGACCACTACCACCATCATCACAACCACCCCTGCCACAACCACCACTTAACACTACTTCTCTCTCTTCCTTCTCTACCATATTCACCCTTCAATATAAGGGGAAATCACATCGAAACAGAAGGCAAACCGGTAACAAGCCGCATCACTAACCCTTTTTGGATAGAAAAACAAGTCTTCTTAAAACAACATTCATAGATCGAGTAATCAACTGACAGATAAGAGGCTCAGATCTGTTGTAGTCGGATATGTGACGCCCAAATCCGCCCCTGTTTCAAACCGACCACCGGTTCGAGAACTTATCCCTTGAAACCAGTTAATAACCAGAACTAGTTTCAAACCAAACCGATCATTTTCCACTTGTAAATCGGTTTCACCAAATACCAGTTTTGACAATTGTTGACCCAAACCATAGCCTCTCTATATGGAACAACAACAGTAGCAGCAGCATCAACATAATCATCATCATCACCATCATCTCCATTCCCATAAAGAAGAGAATTGTTTAATCAAACAAACAAGGCTACGAAATCATGGGCTCATATCCAATCGGTTGATCAGATGGCAAGAGATCGGCAACTCTTTCCCATGAAACCTAAATCCTCTAACTCCCCTACTCAAACAAAACATAAACAACATCATTTAAACCCTAAAACATCACACAAACATACCCACAGGCCCTTTCATCTCTCTCTCGTGAAGAACTGGTGATGAGCAGGCCATACCGGTTGCCGGCCGATGATACTATCGACCACACACACACCCCCAACACCTCTTTCTTCTCCCATATAACACTCCAAACACCTGCAGCTTGCTGATTTCGAGAGAGAGGAAGATCGAAGAGAGAAATAGGCGAGGGTGGTTGATTCCTGTAATGGTGAGCTTGACGATGGAGACCCCCTCTCGATTATTGGTCGGCCACCACCATTTTTGGTGGCGGCGGCGCAGTGGTGGGTGGGTGGTGCCAGACGACGAGGACAGAGACGGAGAGAGACACGACTCGAGCAAGAGAGAGAGGAACTCGTTGATTCTAGCGGCGGCGCTGCGGTGGAGGTGACGGTGACGGTGGTGGTGGTGGTGGTGGTGGTACTAGAGAGAGAGCAGAGATGAAGAGAAAGGGATAATATGGGGTTTTATAAAAAAAATTATGAAGAAGATGCCCGGATAGTCCCTATGGTTTGGCCTTTTAAGGAAAGGGTATTTTTGTCATTTCACACCCTCCTTAACAGAGAAAAGTAATTGAAGTTAGACCCAGGGACTATCCGAGAACAAAACGGAAAACCACATGGACTATTCAAGTAGTTTTAGAAAGATAGGGACTATAGGTGAAAAAAGACGAAACCACAGGGACTATCCGGGCATTTTTCTCTTTTTGTTTTTGCTTTATTTTTTATGGCTGTTATGAGATTATAGATATTTATTACAGCCTTGTTGCTTGTATGATATAACAATGAGATTTGTTTTCATGTTATAAGATATAGTTTGTTTCAAAAATTGAAATTGTTGATGAATGATCTAATCTTATACAAAAGGGGCTATTTTATATAATCCTTCTATAAATTTGTAAAGTTACATATTTTTTTTTTCAAATCATACTTGAAGAACATTTTACATTATGCATTGAAACATGACTGACCTCGGTTAAGGACGAGGTGGACAACTACACCAGGGCGGGCCAGAAAGTTTATATACATAGGGTGAGGTTCCTGTTAAAAGAACATATTTCGTGAGAAATATGAGAAGTCATAGAAATCGACATGGTATCATGTTTTGGACTTAGCCATGATGTTTTATGTTGTTTTGGCAAGAAAAACACCAAACATAACCATTTAAAACACAATGCAACATATTATAGGTGTGAAATTTAAAACACAACTAAAACAAACTGCTTAACACTTAAACCCCACTACTTAATGTTCTTGGCATGGTGTTTTAAGTTTTAAGCCTATAATTTATTGCACTGTGTCTTAAATTGTTATGTTTTGGTGTTTTTATTGTCAAAACAACCCAAAACATTATGCCCAAGTCCAAAACATGATGCCTACATGTCAATTCTTATGTCTTCTCATACTTCACACGAAAAATGTCCTTTTTTACAGGATCCTAAGACTATATAAATATATTGTATATATTTTTTTAAATAAAAGCCTATAATTAAATTTGAAACACAATAAGTTTTTTAAACCCATTACCTTCGTATTTAGTTTAAGCCTATTTAAACAAGTAAACCCATTTGTCATATAACCCAATTCAATTACCAAACTAAATCCGATATCAAACTTTAATTTTTTAAATCCACTCAAAAATAGGTTATCAATTATCATCGATCTATACATATGGAATTATTTTTTTCTATTCACATACGCCCTGAAGGAACGTTTCTACATTGAAACCTTAACCTTGTATTTTAAATATATATGTAATTTTGAAAGTTTAGAGTAGGATATATAAAATTCCCCCTAAATAAGTTAATACATTTTGGACCAAAATAGATCATAGATGCACTTGCGTTTGTGATTATTGCCGGAAGATTTAGAGAATTTTGACTTTTATTAAATAAAGAGGTGGATGTCATGATCTCAAAAGATGGAGGGCTGAAGTGTCAGTTTTTAAAACAATAGAGATGCAACATGGACATTTATTAAAGTTAAGGGGTCTGTTGTATCAAACCCTATTTACGACGTCGTTCCGTGATCTTATCCACTCGTGGTATGAAAAATACAAAAACGATATTTAAAATTGTTATAATATTTCCCCAATTTAAAATGTCGGTATCATCGTGGTTTCCCACCGTACCATAATAACACACCTTTAGATATGATGAATTGATGATAAGACCATCTATTCCGTTAGTTATTTATTCAAAAACTATTTCATAGTCGGTTTAAAACGTACATAAAATTAAGAAAGGGATTTTCTAATGGCACACCGCACACCCCTCTGTCTATTTGCACATTTTTTGAATTTAATACGGATCGTATAGGCCTATACGATGCGTATTAAAATAAAGTAAAAGACACGGCAGACTGACAGGTGCAGGGTATGTCTGGCGGCGGGCTTTATACGCATCGTATAGGCCTATACGATGCGTATCAAGGCACTGATTTTTTGAAGTTTATTTTTTGATGTGTTGTGTCGAATGCGAACCCGAGAAACGAAAGGGATTTCGAGTAGTTGGTCGATGACATGATAGATA
This sequence comes from Helianthus tuberosus, assembly GCA_030545235.1. NCBI lineage: Eukaryota > Viridiplantae > Streptophyta > Magnoliopsida > Asterales > Asteraceae > Helianthus > Helianthus tuberosus. The sequence continues at coordinate 52,388 of JARYGA010060228.1, forward strand.
AAGATCTTGACACGATCTTGACATAACTGAGGACTAGACCCCTGTGTCGTATGACTGTAATAAAACGGAAGCTATCAACGCGGGGATCGGTACAGAACCCGACATGTCTTCTTGAATCTGAATCTGAAAGTTAACTTTGACTTATAAAACTCACTAGCAAAATAAGCGCTTTTATCATGTTAGGGAGAATGTTCTCGAAATTGAAGGAAAAGGAAAAATGGTTGCTGATGTTTTTCAGTATTCGGATTTTGTTGGTTTGTTTCTAGCTAGGGTTTAGAATGGTTGAAGGTATGTTGGTTTTTCAGTATTCGAATTTTGTTGGTTTGTTTCTTTCCTTTTCATGAGATAAAACCGGTTTCAAGTTAAAATCGTCGATCAATGTATGTTGGTTAATTCAAATGACCTAGAAAACACAAAAAATTATGAATGCACGCAATGAATTTGACAACTGTGACAGTTTATTAAAAGTACAAATCACTTCCAATCCTTTCTTGGTCAAATCAAACAATGAAAGTTACCAAAACATCTGCTCCCTGAATCTGAATCATCTGATTTTTGAAGTTTATTTTTTGATGTGTCATATGGTAACAACTAAAACGTAACGGAACATAATCCCAGATTGTCTAAAGAAGCGCTTTTATCATGTGACATATGATAACAACTACCAAGGGGATATTCAGATCTTCCACGGAGTCACAGATCCGACAATAGGGCCCACGGATCTTATGCCCACCCAAGACCGACCTCTGGATTACACGTGTTGAATGATCGAGAGAAACTACTTCGAGCTAACTGCCGATATCTCATCCATCTTATCTTGCTATTAAACGAGGTTGTTCTCCACAACGACGATACCTTGTTGACTGTCACATGAATAAGTCAACCCATATTCTTGTTTGAGAGTAGAAGAGTCGCATTATGCTTATCAAACCAGGCTGCCACACAAGTGTATGTTGTTCCAAGATCATTTCTATAGATTCCGTCCGGTTTCAAAGCCGGTTGAGGATTACGAGTGTTCTAGACTCGTTCAAGGCATGCTTGTTTGTGCGATTTACATAAATAAGGATGCATTCCACGGTAAATGATGCAACTGATGAAACCGAAGCTGTTATTTCGATTTGAAGGAATGTTGGTTTTTCAGTTGAATAACAAACTGCGGAGAACTTGCTTGTGTCGGGTTCTTCTGCTAGTGGTTCGAAATGTTTCGGTTCATCACTCCTGCGGAGAACTTGTTTGCACAGTGGGAGAAAAGACCAGCACCCCTATGTGAGCATTGGAAGCTCGACAAACAGTCTTGCAATTACATCTTCAATCGAGACCGCATTATTAATTATAATGAAGCAATGAAGATTGAATGTGCAAACCGCAACCGTTTTGTACTACGGAAACGATGGATATGGGAAATACAAACCCGACACGAACCACAATGGACTCAGACTCATACTACTCTAATATGACACATGATAAAAGCGCTTCTTTAGACAATCTGGGATTATGTTCCGTTTTATGACACATGATACGCCATGCTTACCTTAATCACATCTTCCATGGAGTCACAAATCCGACAATAAGGCCCACGGATCTTATGCCCACTCGAGACCGACCTCTGGATCACACGTGGTCAAACCTTTCTAAAAGTAGAAAAAAATAAAACAATTAACAGGACATTGTTAAAAGGGAGAATCTATTGGAACACCTGATCGAGAGAAACTTCTTCGAGCTAATGAAACCGAAGCTGTTATTTATGTTGTTCAGTGTCACGGCCCCCGACCCGGTTTTACCCGTTTCAGGAGCCGCGGGACAGAAAATCCCGTGGTATTTAATCAAGTGAGTTTAACAGCGGAAGTTTCTTCAGGATCATTTTAAGAACTGACATATTTCCCGATTATTTTATTTCACAAATCGGGATAAAACCCGGTAATTTACAATCTTGAGATTTCACGAAGAAATCTTTTATTTTACAAAACATGTTTCTTTATTTTTATACTGAGCCACTTCCTTAAGCTGATAGTGCTTCACGGCACTTTTCCTGGATCACAACAGATCACCTGAAACATGTTTGAAAAATGTTTTGTCAGCGGGAAATACTGAGTGAATCATTCATTTTACTAAATTGACCTGTTTGTTATAATTTACAGTATTAAGAGCGATTACAATGTCTCTATCTTTTGAATTAACTGACCCAGTTGTCACTTGACCGGACTTGTGACTGTGGACATATCACTTGTTGGGTCCTTTCACCCACAAGTGATAAATAATTAGTAGCTATGTGCACATCCCCCCACATACTGGCAGTAATTTCAGATTACATAGACTTAATCCCTGTAATTATAACCTTTGAAAATAAACATGCTTTTGTAAAGTAATTTGATAAAAAGAGAATGACTCACATTGCAGATTTACTTATGAACAGAGCTTAGCCTACTGATTAGCCTTGATAACCTAGTTTAAATAATCAAGCACACAAACTAGGTTAGTAACTTAATACAACATTTACGACAACTCACGAGATTAAAACCTTCACAACGAATGACAAAGTGCGATACTTAAACATCCATCGATTTAACGACGAATGACAAAGCATAAACCCTAATGTGGGCAGCACTTAAACATCCATTGGATAGTTTAATCGATCGGACATTGAATCGTAGCAGCGATCGAGTTAATACCCGGTATTTGAGCAGCACTACACTATAATTAAACTAATTTCGACCTTAGAGCAGTAGAATTTCGTTTTTGTAAGTTTTTATCGACACTAGTGGCTTGTGCAGGTGAAGGGCTATTTATAGCTGAAATTGAGGTCTGACGCGGCCCGCGTAAAGTCTAGGCCTAACCTTACGCAGCCCGCGTTGCCACCCAGTCTACGACTAGCTTTGACTAGTCACGCGTAGGTTAGCCAGATGGACGACACGTGGCACGGTTACGCTTATCCGGTCAACTTAGGGTTGACGCGGCCCGCGTAAGATATACCCTGTCTTTTACGCGGCCCGCCTGAGAACCCAGATTTTGTTTTTTCTTGATTTTTAATGTAGGGTAAGGTTTCAAGGGTCCGGGTTTATACTTACGGGTATTTTTAGGATAATTTTGAGAGTCCTTACATTCAGTAGTTTCGAGATGATTCAAGTGAGTCCTATGAAGCAAGTGTCTGACTATTCAATTGAGAGGAATCATTGCATTACATCCCCGTTGAAAACAAAGTGGTTGTAATGATGGAACCCTTGATTTGAAACACATTTTTTAGAAATTTATAATTTAATACGCATCGTATAGGCCAATACGATGCGTATTAACCGATGAATTTACTAAAATACCCCTGTTTTTCTGATAAAATCAGGGGTATTTTTTAGAAAATTCAAACTTTAAGACGTATCGTATAGGTCTATACGATTCGTATTAAGCCGGTATACGATACGACTTAGGCCTATACGATCGTATATGGCATTAATTCAAATTTACTTTTATCGTGTACCCCTCGGTTCGACGCGTATATGCGTCTTTTTTTGCCAAACTTTCGCACATTTTATCGTGTTATAACGTATACCTTCAACATAAGTCGTTTCGGTGTCGTTCGGTTGCGTGTGAATATCGTATTCTATGATTACGTACAGTTTTGTTTGAAATCCACTTGTACTCCATAGTGCCGTGTTATATGTATAGGTGTGGAAATATCGTTAGTCGCGTATTTTAACGTATTCTAACATATTGTTGCGTATTTAATAGTATTATTGACGTAATTGAGTGTATTCTAACGTATTTTAGCGTATTTTAACGTATTTTAGCGTATGTTAACGTATTTTTAACGTATTTTAGCATATTTTAATGTATTTTAGCGTATTTTAACGTATTTTTAACGTATTTTAGCATATTTTAGCTTATGTTGATGGATAACGCAAACAAGTTCTCCACAGTTTGTTATTTAGATCTCTATTCGGTCATCTTTCCAAACTACAACACACGATAAGTTTAAACTTTATAGTGTGTGATTTGACCAGGAAAGGATTGGAGGTGATTTATACTTTTAATAAGCTGTCACAGTTGTCAAATTCGTTGCGTGCATTAATATTGTTTAGAAAACAACAGATAATAAACGGATTGTTGGACTTCTTGTTCCAAATGCAACTGTGAAGATTGAATGTGCAATGAAGCAATGGAGATTGAATGTGCAAACCGCAACCGTACATTTAACTACGGAAATGGTGGCTATGCGAAATACAAACCGCAATTGTTTGTGACTATGGGAAACACTAGCAAAAGAAACAAATATTTTTAGAGAATCATTGGGATTCAAGGGTTTAGTTAGAAACATCTTAACACGATATAATTGCAAGACTGTTTGTCAGGCTTCCAATGCACGCCTCAATTAATCTTTTTTACTCTTTTCTTCGATTTCAACAAATCTTTTCAATAATCAGTACGCAACAAATCTTTGTGTAGTTATTCGGAATGTTTCGGATCATCGTAGAAGACGAAACTTCAACAACCTTTTTTCCTTTTCCTTCAATTTCGAGAACATTCTCAGTAACATGAAGACGTGGCGGGTTCTTCTGCTAGTGGTTTCTGTAACCAACTGGGAACTACATATTTGCTTCAAGATTTATGTATCTGAATCAGGTTCTCAAACAAACACTACTAAAGATGAGTTGGTATTGAACCAAGAATATGAAGATCACGGTGCAGATAGACCACTTTGTTTCTTTTTGAGCTTGGTGGATGTCCGCTATCTCAACGTTTCTCCTTACATTACTGATCTGGAATTGAAGAACCGTTGTTAATTTAGTGCTTCTCAGTTAGATATTATTTATTGAAACATAACTGAAATAGTCAGAAAAAACTGAAACAATCAGATATTATCTATCTGTGTGTGTCACATCCATCCTGTTATAGCAAATCGATATTGTTTAATTTTACAGATTTGTTTCTTATTGGGTACTTCTTCTAATGGCGCCTCATTAGAGCTTTAACTACCAAAAGAATGCATACACAAATAGTTCTAGTGGACGAAGCAAAGAGACCGCCTTGTTAATTTTAATGGGAAACACAAGTTTTCTTTTTGAGCTTGATGGATGTCCGTTATCTCAACGTTTCTCCTTACATTACTGATCTGGAATTGGAGAACCGTTGTGTATTTGATTGTTGATCTGGAATTGGAGAACAATTGTGTATATGAATCAGGTTCTCAAATAAACACTACTAAAGATGAATTGGTATTGAACCAAGAATATGAAGATCGGTGCAGACACGGGAGAAGAAAGTCAGTGGACTGCCACAGATGAAGTCAAATGTGATCAAACATGGACATCAGACGTAAATCTTGAAGCAAATATGTGGTTCCCAATTTGCGGAACATAATCACAGATTGTCTAAAGAAGCGCTTTTATCATGTGTCATATGGTAACAAAAGTATGTTGTTCCAAGATCAATTCCAATTGCAGGCACGACTGCTAAACGTACTGTTATTACATCCGAGACGATTCAAGTGAGTCCTATGAAGCAAGTGTCGGTCTATTCAATTGAGAGGAATCATTGCATTACATCCCTGTTGAAAAACAGAATCGATAAATTTGGGGAAAATGGGGTTAAAAGATGATAACCCAACAGTGGAGTATCTCATTCTACAGCTTCGATAAATTCAGGGGTATTCTCAAATAATGTTTCCTAGATGTTTGAAGACCGACAAATGTCCAAAGTGCTGCTTCTACATTCGCGTGACGGAAAGCTACCGCGTGACAGGAAGCTACCTTGCAAAAATTAAAAAATTAAATCGACACCCTTAATACGCATCGTATAGGCCTATACGATGCGTATTACTTTTTGGCAGGGGACATTGGCAGCCTTTGGCAGACATAGAAGTTTGAACCCACCTCAATGCGCATCGTATAGGCCTATACGATGCGTATTGAGGGTGTCGATTTAATCCCTCAAGGTGTGCCAATAATACGACCCTTAAGAAAATCGTGATATTACGAAATAAAATCATGTTGGGATGGTATATTGAAATTCACAAAAAAACTTACGTCATATCAAGTTATTTGAACAATGTTACACTAAAACGTATATAAAGATAATAGTGACGTCTCTGAGAATTCATGTACTATGTTCGAACTCTAAAAATGTGCCCTTATGCCTTAACGACAAACAATGCAATTAAGAAAATGACAAAATCGTAGTATTCGATAAACAATGCAATTACGAAAAAATGAGAAAATTATAGTATTCAAATGAGTTACATTACATACCGTAATAACTAATAAACTAATAGCTAACCAATGATTCGTGCAACCCTCCTTGCATTTTTCATAGCAAATTGGCAACTCTTCATAATTTATATTATCTAAGACTTCGTTTTCAATTAGTAATGGGCTCAATTAACCTAGTCGGCTAAATTCTAAAGTCTAAGCCATAAAAAATGATTTGTAAATGAGCCTTAATCGAAATTGGTACGGGTTTCTATTTTAAAAAAATTAACATATATATATATATATATATATATCGGATTTTTTTTAAACCATCTGCCCTGTGAAATCAAGGACCTTGTGCGGAAGTTCTCCCCACACACCATCTAAGCCTCCCCTGAAGATAAGCACGTAGACCGCATATTATAGCAAGCATTTTAAACATAAATAAAAAAGCATGTCGCAATGGTGTATTTAGAGATGAGCGTCGGGCCGCTTAAAAAACCGAACAATTAAAAAAAATGTTTAAAACCATCGGTCGGTTTAAAAACAACGTTATAAAAATTAATGTCAAAACGTATATAAAAATAACTCGAGTGGAGTGTTGATAAAAAAATGAAACTGTAAAAAAATCACATAACAGAAGTTTCAAGCTCAAAATGATAACGTTATTAAAGTTTAAAAGTTGTGGGGTAACCCACTTGGTAGAGGCATATGACTCTTATAAGAAAGGTTCTATGTTCAAACCTAGGCAAGAAGGAATAATTTAGAATTAATGGTGTAAAAAGGGTAACATTAGTCATTCAAAAATTATAATTTTATTAAAGTGAAATATAACTTTATCAAAGTTGAAGGGCCAAATGATAACATATTAAAGATGAAGTTGTGTAAATGCAGATTTCACTAAAGGACAAAAAATAAAAACAATGTTACTAATGGGTTATAAATTGTTAATATGTATACAAACAAGCCACATGTAGGTGCCTATGCAAATATGCATGTACACACCTTGCATACATGATCGTGTTTAAGAGGGTGTGACAAGTGTGACCACCTGATCACTGATGTATTGCAAAATACATCTAGTTTTCGTGTAAAGTTTGTACAATTTTCCCATCGTTTTGTGTCGTTTTAGTTAGGATTTAGCATATTTAATAGTTTGTGATTTGCAGGGCTCTAGAGGAGAAAGGAAGTAAAAAACAAGCTAAATTGAACAAAACCGAGCCTCCGGACAAGTCACAGTTGATAGGGAATTGAAAAACGAAGAAAATGCTGAAATTCACCCTGTCGCGTCGCGCGAGCAAGCCCTTGCGTGACGCGAGGGGTGTAAATGTCATTGCGTGATTTAAGGTTCTCACGCTACGCGAGAGATGAAAGGTTTGCCCGTCACATCGTCCAACGGAACTCCAGATCGCTGGAAGTTGTTTGAGTTGCGAGTTTGAGCTAATATAACTAGAATATGAACTTGAGTGATCATTATCGAACACCTGGACAAATTAACAGCTGCTATAGGTGAATTTGAGGTTTCAAGACGCAAGGATTCAAGGTTTTAAGCTCAGGGATCGTGATCTTTCACGTGCTAAGCATTTGGTTCTTCGTTTCCTTGTTTATTTTGCTTTCCATCATGAATGTTAGATATCTTTTGATGATTACTTCTATTTCAGGGAAGATTTTTTTTGGCTAAAACGTTTGTTACTACCTAGGTTTAATGATGAATATTTGTTGAATAATGGTTTAAAATGGTTTTTTGGTAACGAGTTAATAAATTAATGTTTTTGCAACTTGTCTTGTTCACAAATTCAGTTGTCATTGCATGCTTAATTCTGCTTTATACTTATTCACTTGTTCCACTTTTGTTTTTGTGATGATCTATCATGTATGAATGATAGTTAGGTCGCCTACTGTGTGTTTGCGATTAGTTTATGGTTAATTGCCGATGATTCTTGTAGGAACTGTGATTAAGGATTTATAGGTTCGAATTGTTCTGCCTAGTCTTATAGCTTTGAAGTGAGGATTAGTTAGGTTTGTCTTCGTCATTAGATGGTTTAGGGTTTGATTGCGTATGAAGGATTCTTCCTTTTATTTTCGTTTGATAGTTACTTACCTAAATCTAATTAGGTGTTCGTAGACTACCCCTTTACACTTTAGGGTGCATTGAGATTGTCACGCTGTGAGGTAGACCTTTTTAGGTACTTTAGCATTGTCGGTTTTGTTGTGAGGCAATCCGACTAACCGTTGTGTTTAACAACTTTTAGGGTTCTTTTTGGTCATCTTGAGAAGGGTTGAGGTTCCTCTAGGATTCCCTACCTGTGAGTTCATACTTGACCCATGTTATTCTTTAAACACTATTTGGGTTGCAACATGTAACCGTATTAAAATCACAATCAAACATACAATCAATATTATGCAAACACTCAATCCTTAAACATGCTTACTTATTATGCTACTTGTTTATACATACTGAGAGAATCTTATGCATGCTATCTATCATTAACTTTAAAAAGTTTCCCTTAACATGTATAACGCTATAGGATTAGCACAGCGCCCAGTTTGTTGGGTTATTGTTAAGTAATCAATATTTACGGTTTTATTCATTTCGGTGATAAGGTTACACCAGTGGAAACTTTGGGTTGATATTTAGTCTTGCATGCTAGTATGATTATATGACTTAGTATACAATTAACATGTGGATTTGAGATTTTATTCATACTTATACTATGTATATAAACTAGTATGTTCACCGACATAATTTTTATTGTCGGATATTATATACATGTTGCAGGAAATATTTGATGATGATACCACAAGAAATCTACTTAGAGTGGATTAGAAACTCACCAAAACTTTATTTATATATTTTGGTTGGTTTGGTATGAAATTCCCACATGTTGTACTTCTTTTCCTTGAAAAATGTAATGTGTTATTCGATGAAATGAGATTTTGAATTTTAATATATTGTCATAATTTTAGTGTTTTGTTATCTTTGAGCAATCTATCACGTCTCGCCTCAATGTTTCCGTCATCAGTTGGGTTGACATTTAGGGCATTTTGCGATGAAAAAGTGGTTAGTGGGAAATTTCATTTGGAAAATGAGGATAACGTGCTCTAATTTTGTACACACCGATATATTATCATAGTTTCAATAATGTTATATCGTTATTGAGTTTCATATGAATATGTGGTCCAGAAATAGCCATATCAACACAATTTGTGTCTCTTTTATTTCTTTCTCTTTCTTTGACAAATTATGTATTCATACTACTTGTCACACCCTGGCTTTGCGGAAGCGTGGTTAATTTTGGTGTGACTTCTTAATACCATAGCTTAACCATAACAAAGCTATATGAAATAAAATCATGCAAGATCATCCATTTGATTAAGTTTTAAAACCAGAATAACATAACATTGTCTTAGAGACTTACAACATCATAACATAAAACATTGTTTTGAAAAACATAAACATCAACTTGAATAAAACGCAGTTTAAGATTTGTGACTTGTCCAGGAAAGAGTCACATTTCCTAAACTAGGATGACCTTGGAACCCTTAAGCAGCGGGAAAACATAACATACCGCGCCAGATCTTTAATTTCCTGAAATACATGTAAGTTGAAAAATCAACAATAATGTTGAGCGAGTTCATGTGTAAGTGAGTATGTAAAACACTTGTAAGTATAAAAATTCCCTGGTATGTAGCAAATAAGGAAAAAGAGATCACCAACGGTTTGCAAGGCCATTGATATGTGTGAAGTGCAAGTAGGAAGACTCAAACCTTGCGATTTTGCGTCGGGGCACAAAGTTACCCCGAGGTCCGTACTGTTGGACCTGGGGTTGGGCTCGCTACACCCAGATAGATCTACCGCTTACGTCCCTCGGTCCTATAATGAGGATTAATGGCCTCCAGTTCACGCCTACCCACTCACATGATCTAAGTAGTAAACCTCCTTACGCTAACCATACCATGTAAAAAGTACTCGTAATCATAGTAACATGTATTTCACCCCCGCAGTTTAGAAAGCTGAAAACAGTTAAGAGAAAAGGGGGACATGAACTCACAGTGGTGCGTCTCTACCAAGTATGCCTCCAAATCGATCAGCTGTATGACGACCTACACGTGCTAACTCTATTAGACGGATGGCCGTGCCTTAGCTTTATGGTTTAAGTTTTTGGGAAATAGTTAGGCAACTATTTCGTGTTTACATTCTGTATACTTGGTAGTTATTCTCCTTCCCAAGGATGGGGGATTTAATACATGTGTGTTCGTAACATTCGGATTTCACTATTAAGTCTCACTTAATATATTTTATTTCCAACTTCAAAATATAAGTATTCTTCCCAAAAATATTATATTTTAATACATGTAATTTTCCCAAAATAATACTTAGTAATATTATTTTTACCCTAAAAATAATATTTATGTAGTTCACAAAATAATCATAAACACTTATACAAGTGATGTTGTGAAAAATATATACTAAATATATTTATGTATCACGTTTTATTTTGTGAAATCCCACCTCCGATATTTTATAAATAAAGTCGTGGCGAAATTCATAGTTTGAAAACAAGTCGACAAGTATCTCTAACACTTATAGTGAAAATATTTCTAAGTGTTAGGTTTTTGGAAAAATTTCGCCAGAGTTTCCTCTGTAACTGGAGGTGGCCACGCTTTCAAGCGTATCATTTTCTTTTATAAATCAAATCAACCATTTTTATCATTCAATCAAAACAATGTTCAAACCACAAACTAGTCAAAATATGTATATAAATCGCATAAATTTCATGAACTTGTGATTTATTCAAACTATGAAGTAAATCCCATTACTTTTAGTGGATCTTTATATAAAACTATCTGATTTTGTAAAAACCTCGTTTTTATGGAAGTTCCGTGTTTACAACTTCTCGTCATCTTTTTCAAAAATAGTTATTTTGTCGAAACTTTGTGTTACACAAGTGTTTACACACTTGTGTTTTCTAAAAATCATTCGTGTTAGTGTAAGATCCGTCTTTAGAAAACATGATTTCTTTGATACTTGGTTCTTTGAGAATACCGCTTGTAGATCCGTAGATCTACTAGTTTTAATCACTATTTTACAAGCTAAAACACTTTTACACAAGTTCATGATTCGAGTGTGGTAGAGTTTCATCTTCTAACCCTTGTTACACTTAAACAAGCTTTATGTCATAATCCAAGATCATGACTAAACCGGGTTAAATGATGATCCGAGCTACCACAACATAGATCGGATCCAAATAATCACACAAATCAATTACTACAAGTTTTACACAACATATAAGCTATTAACCAACATTTTAGTGTTTTAAGTAGACTTTAAAGCATTATCTTGTAAGATTTCGAGTTTTAACCGTTACACATCGTATTAACCACTTCAAAATAGTTCGAGTAGGTGATTTAAGTAACATACCACTAGCTCGAGGCTAGGGAAGAATCTATGCGAAAAATGCGTGGATAAAAGCAAGAGAGTGAGGTCCTTCGCCTTCCGTTTGCACCAAGACTCCTTATATGCGACCCTTAACACTTGTAGATGATTGGAATGACTTGAACTAAACTCGAAATCGGATGTATGCACAAGGGGGTGTTCGGCCGTAGCTTCTTTAGAGAGAGGGAGAGAGTTGTGTTGTTGATTTGTGAAGTGTAAGTGATCATGTGTGTTAAGCCATAAACTTATAGACAATTAACACCACCATTAACCAATGGATTTTGTGCCTCCTAGATATTAAGCACAAGAGATTAATCAAATCAACAAAGGACAAGTGTGTCCCCCTCATGGGGACGGTTTGGTTAGGGGGGGGGGGTCTAGTTCGATTCTAACTAGTTAGTTAGGATAATAGTTAGGTTAAGTAAGTTAGTTAAGTGCTTAACCCGGTTAGTTGCGTGTCGTGTGTTATGACGGGTGTTAGGGTATTCAGGGACCCTAACTGGCTCAGAAAAAGATAAATAATGTTATTAACAATATTTTCATGTTCCGGGTATAATCCGGTTGTTCGGTTGGATAGTAATCCGTTAAAGCGTTAACAAAGCTTTAAAGTGTTGTTAATACCATTTTTAGTGACACAACTCATTTCTGACACTTTGGAAAGTGTCTAGTAATATTGTCCTCATGTTTTGGCACTTTATTAGGTAGCTAAAAGCTGAATTATTATGTAAAGTGCTGAATTTTGTACTTAGAGTACGTTTTAGGCACATCCAGTCATTGTAACTTATTCCTAGAGACGCAGTTCTACAACCCTTGTATCCCTACACTCACCACTAGTGTAGCAAAATATTTCTGGCTCATACAGGCCTTAGAGGCAGTGTCTGCCTGATGCTGGCTTTATCAGCATGTTCTATAGGTTATCCGTTTATAGTGCTACTGTGCTTTTTGTGCATCATGTTTGTCACTAAGGTTCAGCATGTAAATAATGTAGTGACAGCAAGTAAAGTATGATGCAAATAAGTGCATGTATCAGTAATCAAGTAGCAGTTTATTCACAAGTTCAAGCAAGCACAGTAATTAAGCAGTAATTAATTATTAATTAAGTCGTACGGATACCTGGTTTAGTGAGGGTTGTCACACTACTAAGGGAGCAAAGTATGGTCTTGGGGGAAGGTTGATCGGCGGAGCTTGGGGTTGCGCAAGAACATTGCTCTCTCCCATTTGGGGCTGACAAAATCCTTCAAAATCTAGAAGCACCCAAAGATATGGAGATATTATAAGACCATGGGGTATGGTGGGGCGGGAGTTTGGGCCATGGGTTGACACGTGGCTTGGGGGGCTTCGCTGGGCTGACCCACATTGGGGTCGGTATGGTGGGGCGGGGGTTTGGGGCGTGGCCAGCCCAAACCGCTATTTGAATATTTTTTAAAACAACAAATTTAATTTTTTAATATTTTTAAATAAAGAAAATTACATAAAAAAATCCTAACGCTTATATTTTTTCTTTATCTCTTCTCTCATCTCCAAGATTAGTTCCAACTCTTCACCCTCTAGGTGATCAATGGGCTGGGATAGGAATTTCAAATCATCTCGTTTTTGTTTCAGGGCATCTCTAGCTTCTTTGCTTTTTCGAACTTCGGCCCTTTGTTGTTGGAATACGTTGAATGTATCTAGCTTGCATGCAATGTCATCCAACTGATCGCTGTATATTCCCCTACGTGATCCCGAACTCCCAACTGAAGGCGATGCCGTATCCAATCTTAATTTTTGAGCACGCCTTTTTGCGGCATCTCTTCCATATTCAGGCCGATTTAGAGAATCATCCAAAAGGTCCTCAAACTCTTGATCTCGTGCATCAGATTGGGCTTGGGACGAGGCCCTTGACCTTTTGGAAGACATGTTCGTTTCGTTACCACTGAGGATATTCGCCCACTTTGGATGGTACTTACAAATCTTCCAACAATGCATGAAACGGAAGTCGCTCCCCACATTTGTTTTGAATGTAACCAATGCATTTGTCACACAGTCGGCTTCCGTTTCACCACTTTTTGGTTTTTGCTTTGCTTTATTTAAAAAACCACTAAATTTTGTAAGTTGGCCGCTTATCTCGCTCCACTTCGAGGATAAACTATCGTTTTCACGATAAGTCTCCCTCCCCAGTTCTTCATGGAATGCTTTACTAACCGCTTCCCACAAATGGCTTCGATGTTGAGAATTTCCTATTTTAATAAAACAAAATTTAATATATTACAAAGTTATATAAAAAATAACCATAAATATTAAAATAACGGCTACAAAATATTTAAAAATACCTAAAGTTGGATGTTGAGATTGTTGAATCCAAGCCCTCGCCAATGCAAGTTCTTCATTAACGACCCATTTTTGTTGTTTTCGTTTGGCGGTTTCAAGTGCTTTCTCCGCTTCGGTTTTTTTCTTATGACTTCTCTTTTTGATGGGTTTGGATGCGGAAGGACCATCGTTGGGTGGTTGAGTTTCGGGGACGGTTTCGATTTGGGAAAGGTTGATGGAGGTTGGTGAAAGGTTAAACAGGCTAGTTATCGAATCGTCGGTGTGTGGGAAGTTAGTAAACACACGACCCTTGATATACGATGCATAACTAGCCATATCGGGCATAGGGGAGTGTATTAAAAATGGAGGAGGCATTGGACGATTGGGTGGTAGGCTAGGATTATTTTCTTGGAATGCAAACGGGTTGTTCGGGTCATAACCACGATTATGAGGATGCATTTTTCGTTTTGTAGAATGAGAATAGAGATGATTATAGAAATTGAAGATGATTATTGTGGTTGAATGTGGTAAAAATAGGAATTGAAGTGTGATATTTATAGTGAATTTTTTTTTTTTAACATAGCCGTTGGCCAACGGCTAGTTTGGTTTGGCCATTGAGAGCCCGCCATGTCACCTTGCTAGACCCGCCCCACGCCCGGCTTCAAACTCCCGCCCCTTGGGCCACGCCCCAACCCAAGCCCACCCGGGGTGGTGGCTTGGGCGTTTTCCCCCAACCCAAGCCCCATACCCCACAGTCTAACAAGTTATGTGTTGATGTTTGATTCTAGCAAGGCTAAACAAAATGTTATTCAACTTTCACATAGTCATGTGAAAATCTATATATGAATGTGTCTGGGGCGGCTCAATCTATATTGGTGAATAAAAAATGTTTAACTTTATAGAATAAAAAATATACTTCTATCACATATCAATGAGAGGAATACATGACTATAAACATGCTAAATTTCACACGTTAGTAAGGAAACAAAAGTGACATAAAAGAATATGTTTTTTTAAGTTGGAATATGTACACACGTAATTGATACCATATATGTGAACCTACATGATAACCATTCAATGTTTTAACAAAATGAGCTAAAAACACTACTTTAAAAATAGACATACATAAATGAATCACACAATAACCGTTTTTATACATGTTTGTTACTATAAACGAAATAGTTACAAAATTTAATGAAGATATTTCCACAACCGAAGCACACGATATGTATGTTCCTCTGAATTATTTTCATTTAGGGTCATAACAATCGAGTGGGGATTGTATATGATTTCAGATCCGAAGCCACAACAAAATCTTGCTTTACAACATAGTGAATTACTCGAGTTATGATAATAGTCGCGTAGTGACATTTTTAAGTATAATTATTTATCCTTATCTTTTATACTTTTTGTTAATCAACTTCAATAAAACAAATTTTTAGTGTTTTGGGGATTATGACATTGACCAAATCTTAAGTGCCATAATAGCAACACGTGTCAAATCACGCTATAGCCCTATCATAAGTTGTTATAAAGCGAATAACATTTTTTCATCAAATGGTCACGTTTAACTTAGAGAGTCAAATCATTTCTTTATATCAATCTATGTAGTTTAACTAACATTATTTTCTTAAATTTTGTTTATATTTAGGGTTTAAGGCATGTGAGATTAAAAAAAAGCGTCATAACTTTGGGTCAAGGTGATGAATGCAATACACCGTGGGGTTAGAGGCTACTCAAGTATTTTAGTTAAATGTAGTTTCAGTGAGGTCTGGAAGAATATTGTAAAAGTTGGGTGCAATGCATGGATTCAAGTGGATACTCAAAACAGGTTAACAGTTTAGTTAGTTCAGTGGATAAGTGCTTATTTTAGCTCGACAAGTGGCCGGGAAACTTCACATTGAAGGAATCTGTAACCCTCGCGAAAATTTCGAGCTTTCAAAAACTTTTCTATTTCTTACGGAAGTATTTCGTTAACCGATATTTAAACATAATCAATTTAACGTAACGTACATTCCAAAACAAAGATATAAGTTACACATACCTTAAATACCCTTCATACAGCTTAAATATTAGGTTAGAAGGGTTAAGAATGGAAAACAAGTGAAAATACAAGTCTGGGGGCCAAAACTCCAAAAAATGGAAACTTTTTTTTATCAGAAGGCCTTACGGACCGTAAGACCTAAAGCCTTACTGTCCATTGTCTTACGGTCCGTAAGGGGTGCCCAGATGCGAAAATTTTGCTTGATCACCAAGTATTGCCACATATCCTTAATCTTTGACACCTAGCACCTTCCTTGCCACTTCTAACCTGATCTTGACACATGTTAGGACACTAAGGTGGTGTTTGTTTTTTGGGCAAAAGCTCTTCTGAGCACTTATGTCTGCGTCGCGCAGACGCGCGCAGACCTTTGGGTCCTGCAGCTTGTTTGTTTTCTTGAAGAGCTTCTCACTAAAAACATCTTCCCCACCTCTTCCCCACGCAGACATCAACCCAAGTCTTCACACCTCTTCAAACCTCTTTTCCTCTTCTCCCTCTTCTCCTCTTCTCCCTCTTCTCCCTCCAGCCGACACCACCTCCTCTGCCACCACCTCCACCTCTGACACCACCTCCTCCACCGCCCACCTCCACTCCGCCACCACCTCCACCTCCGACACCACCTCCGGCAAAAGGGTACCCATCTTTAGAGAAGCCTTGTAAAAACACCTTTCTATGAACCACTTGTTCAGTCACTTGTGAATCAGGGATGAACCCTAATGGGACAAAAGAAGCCCTCCATTTCTGCCATGAAACAAACATCTTTGCAGCTTTATTTGGGTCCATAGATCTTGCAATCAAGAACCTTTCAAGTGTTTGGTCTCCATCTGGGTGAGTTTGAGTTGTTGATTTGAGTCCATTTTTGTGGGAGTTTGGTGTGAATGGTGGGGAGATGAATTGTATTGATGGAAGCGTCAAAGAGGAAAATTGAGCATGCGATGACGACTAAAGATGGTTGTGGTGGTGGTGGTGGTGGTAGATGAAGGCAGAGAGAGAGAGAGGTATTGTGTTGTGTGTGTTGTGAGAAGAGAACAAGGGTTTTTGTAGAAGTAAAAAAAGCAAATAGTCTTCTCCTTGCAGACTGCAGACCTTTGGTCCACCTCTTCTCCTGTAGATGTTTGCAGATGTGGTCCACAGACTGCAGACCTTTTACCTCTTCAAAAACAAATAGGACCTAAGCATCATCATAACACACTTGTCAAGCTCCCATGAATCCAAGATTAGTATAAATAGGTCCTTTGTTCTTCATTTTCATTCACACCGTTTCTCTTCACTTCTTAAATCTCTCTTGGAGCTTGCTCTAGCCATTTGGAGCCTCCTTTTCTGAGTTCAATCTTCCCTTCAAACACAAGTAAGTGTTTCTCCTAATCTATTTCATTTTCTTAGCTAGTTATTAGCAAAAAGTCAAGCAAATTGACTTTTGCTTTGACTTTGGTTATGATATTTTTGGTCAATTCAAAGTTCAAATTGAACTTTGCTACGTGATCCTAATAATGAAAGTGTTAATCCCTCGCGATTACACTTTCTGATCATCACGTATAGTAGGTGAAATGACGAGTCAAACTTTTACGAAATAAAAGTAAAAAATTGCATAAAAATGCATTTTACGATGAAAGAGTTTTAGGGTATTAAAACTCAAGGTTTTAACACTAAATCAGTTTTATAACATTATTAGACATGTTCTAACATGTCTAGCTCGTCATTTCTAGTTTAGTGTTTATTCCTTAGTCGAAAGTCGAGAGGTTTGACATCTGCTTTGACTTTCGAATGACCCGTTTGGTCAACCTTAGGATCCGAACAAGCCCATTTATATTACCATAGTAATATAGAGAATAACCCTCTGAGGTTATACCTTATGGTCATGTTGTTTGGTTAGTCAAATGGCGAGTCAACTTTTGATACTTTTAAAATGTCCAAAATACCCTTTTTCGCATAAGATAGTTTTAAACATATATGATCATGTTTTTTAACTTATAAACTGATTATACAATATTGGTAAACATGTTTTGCGTATCGGACTCGTCATAGGACTCATTCGACCTTCCAGACCCTTAGTTACGCATACGACCCGTTAAAGTGGCGTAAGCCACTTTAACAAGTCGTAACGGGTCAAAACACCTTTAGACGCCTTCTAATCAGAATGTAAGGTATTATGAACCATATTACACAAGATCCTTCACTCATTTGGTTAATAAACCTCATTGTATCTGTTCTTCCGTTTAAGCCACAATTCACACTAACCTAATAGTTATCCAAATTATTAGGAAACAATTGAATCACTTGAGCTTTGCTAGACACGACTAGGCAAGACATCTACGCAAAACTGTGAGTACATAGTTCCCCACTTTTTCCATCTTCAAATGTTTTGGGGTGATTCATATGTGTAACCGATTTCTCAAATAATATGTATGGTATATCTGTTTACTAAGTGCTTTTTGTGTATTTAATTTATGAGACAAAACAAGAAACAAATGTCAAATCCTTGTAGAATCTTTCTATATTAATAGTTAGATTCTTAAAGGATACGAGACAAAACAATGAAACAAATACCAAATCCTTGTAGGATCTTCCTATATTAATATTTAGATTCTTAAAGGATACTTATAGTACAACTTTGAATCCTTGGTTGGATTTCTAAGAGTACTTTTCAGCGTATAATTATGTGTAGAGTTGTGTAAGTGATTTAGATAACGAAACGAGTGTAATACGATAATAGCATGGTGGATACACCGTTGGTACTTAATATATATATATATATATAAGTGCTCTTATTGTATTACTCATCGTAGCGTTATCCAAATCACTTTACAATTTTAGGTTTTGATGAAACAAAGTACAAATTCCAAATCCTTGTAGGATCTTTCTATATAAATAGCTAGATCCTTAAAGGATTCTCAAAGTACTATTATAAATCCTTGACTTGATTTCTAAGGGTACTTCCACAAGTTTTTAGTCAAATTATACGCTATGTGTTTATGTGTTGTGTGGTGTTATAACATAGAATCTAGAGTGATCTAGGATAACGAGGCGGGTGTAATATGATAAGGGCGTGGTGGATACGACGCTGGTACTTCTTATATATAAGTGCTCTTATCATATTACCCTTCGCAATGTTATCCAAAATCACTTGATGGTTCTGTGTTATAAGGAGACAAAGTACAAGAGAAACAATGAACAAAGTACACTTTTCAATAACATAAAAAAATTACTTGGTATTAATCATATTGCCATTTACAAACATTTTTGTCACAAGTTTTATTATCAAAACAATGTATTGCAATACTAAACTTTTTGCCATATATTGGCTTCAAAAATCTATTTTCATTTGACAACTCACGTAGTTGTCAAAGCATTGCAATACCAAACCTTTTTGCCATTAATTTGGCCAACAAAACCTATGTCACTCACCAATTTTATTGTTGACCTTTTATTTTCACATATGTTTCAGGTGTTAACATGTGCGATGATTATTCAAGTATGCTACACATAGGAACGGACTCGGGCCTTAGACTTCTTTAAATTAAAAACAATTACTTGTATTCTTTGTGTTGTAAAACAATGTTAATATAATGAAACTTTTAGTACCATGTGGTGTGAGCAATTTGTAACGTGACACCCCGACGATTCCGTCGCGGGTTGTTTTTACGTGGTCGGGGTGCTACAGAATCATTCTCGAATCTCTTCACACAAGCTGCTGACAAATTCTGCATGGTTAGACAAAAACACATACCTACAGGAGGCGCCATAACATGATTATGGGGTGACAATGTTCATGCGATGCAACCGAGCGTCCTAGCACAGTGGCAAACATGCGTTCAACTAGACTGCTTAACAACTGTGTTTAAAGATAAAACAGGTTCATGGTTGTGGTAAACGAATGGCACATGCTCAGAATTTAAAGTAAGTGACCTTCGTAAATGACTTGACTCCATGGCAATTATACCAGAAACAAAAGTGTTATGAACGGAAGTAAACTACTTCTTATGGAGGGTGGTGTTAAACCGAATTCCGACAAGGGAGGCCAGCATTGATAGAAGAGTGGCGCTACCTTTGGATGTGTGAGTGTTGTGTCCTAAGCTGAGGGAAACGACAATTAATGATCTCTTGTTAATTTACGAACACTATATGGACATTGATATTCCAATGGTTCAACATACCTCTATCGAGATATCTCCTAAGTATGGTGGAGTTGGAGTATATCAATCAATACAATGTGGCAAAAGCTAATAAAAAGGCGATTCTAGTAATCCTAGTGACGACGTGCTGGGTACTCTGGAAAATGAGGAACGATTGCATCTTCAACAATAAATTAGCAATTGTCTCGTGATGCATCGGTGAAATAAAGGCAATGTCGTTCATGCGGATAAAGGCGAGAGCTAAGGTGATGAATCGAGATTGAGAGACATGGCAAAGTTTCAGTAATCTCTAATCTTTGTTGTATCATTGGCCTCCTATTATAGGGGTTGTATATGTTTCCTTAGTACTGGCTATCTCACTTTTTTAAGGTTCTCCATTGAACCCACCCCTACATATTTATATGTTTTAGATAAATTTTAAAGCATGAATTATTAGCGACGTGGGAGCTCATCTTCCAAATGTGTATGCATTTCTTTACTCTTCCCTGATCCCTCATTAAAAAGTAAACTCGTCTAATGCATAAAAGAAAGTAGGTGTTTTTTTAAAGAGAAACATGATAATCTAAAAACATAATCTACAAATTTAACTACCACAGTCAACATGGAAGTGTAATCTACAAACAAACACACACACAAATAACCGGAAATAACATAATTCATAACATAAAACCCTAGCCTAACACAAAATCAAACAAAATACTTACATTGAAGTTTATCTTTAGCAAAAGTAGTAACATAAATCACCTTAAATTGTTGTGTTTTGCTCAGCTCTCAAATATTGATCGGAATTAGGAAATGTATTCACATTTGGTTTGGGATAACGAGCTCCCGTATCACTAAAATTCCTATTTTCAAATCGATTCAAACACGTCATGTCTCCATTCTACTAAACCAAATATAATATTCTACAAACATAATCAGATCAAACATTACTACCATATTTCGATGGAGGTGTAATTTACCAACAAAAACAGGTTATTGGATTTTATCACCTCAAACTATTGGCTATTGGCCGCTACCACCCCCAACTATCACTTTGACGTTCGTCACCCTCAACTTAACACTTAGTGTGTTCTGTCACCGCATCGTTAACTGATCACTAACTTTAGATCCCGTTACTATACTTTTGGCAGTGTCATAGGGATCTTAGCAATGTTTTAGGGATCTTAGGACACCCTGAATGTATAGTAACAAGATCAAAAGTTAGTGATCAGTTAATGACGTGGTGACAGAACACACTAAGTGTTAAGTTGGGGGTGGCGGACGTCAAAGTGATAGTTGGGGGTGGCAGTGGCCAATAGCCAATAGTTAGGGGTGATAAAATCCAATAACCCAACAAAAACCCTATACACATAAAATAATCAAAACCAGCAAAAGTCGTAAAAAACCCTAGTCGAATCATAATCAAACGAAATACTTACATTCAATCCTAAGTTGAAGGCTGCCATTTAAAAAGTAGTAAACGTCTCATTTTTAAAAGCTAATAAAGGTAAAAAAAAAAAGCTATCACAATTCAACGTCATCCACCCCCAAGCTCTAAAAAATTGTATAAAATTTTTAAAAATGTGAAAATGAGCCAATAAATTTTGTAACAACAAGTTGTTATGAATGCATCCATTATTAGTGACTATCCACATTTCTAACCCATGTCACATTTATGTTTGTATTAATGTTATAGCCTATATATAGTGGCTCATGTATTTTATATGAGACGCATCAATAAGAAATTCACCTCCCATTCTCTCATTCTCTTCTATACATTGCTAATAGGTTCTAGTTATTACATAACACGTTATCAGCATGAAAGTGATCTCTCTAAAAACCATGATCCGTCTTCATTGTTATACTAATCCCGAAGCATAACTAATCACCGGTCGATCTGAAGAAATCAAACCAAGTCCAATGAGCCGCCAGTCTATTTCTCGTCAATCTGAACCACTATTGGATCACTAACAACTGCGTTTGCAAACATCAGGAAGCTTTTATTTTTGTATTGATATTGGAATGGAACGTGATTTTGGCGGCTAGGATTAAGCATATATGTTAAATAAAACTGATTGGTTGGGATCTTTACGCATATTATATAAGCTATTATATTAATCATGTATATGTGTATGGTTTAGTGATGTGATAAATTGTTTTCTTATGGTAATTTATAATTAGTAGTATAAGAGCTTTTATGTTTTGTTTTATTTTCGAGAATGAATGACGTTTTGGTTAAAGTTCATTCATAACAATACATATATATATATTTGGGTTCATCTAAGAATTATTAGTCACTGTCTTTAGAAGTTCCAATAAACCCACTGTTTACTTTAGACAAATATGTTACTCTTGTATTGTTATTGTTATTATTATTGTTGTTGTTGTTGTCATGTTGATTAGAGACTAAAGATTTGGAATAATATGGTTTTATTGTAAAATAAATTCTTGGTTTAGATAGATATTTAAATATCAGTTCAACTATGTTCGTTGCACTCATCGTATAGGTTGGTATCAAGTAAATTGAGTGATTTATGAATAAAGTTGCATTCTTATGTTTATGCTTTTTAGGTTTATTTTTACTTGGTAGATTATAGCACTGGCATTCTTTTGTTTATAAAGTTCTAAACATTTTTTTAGCTAAAAATCAGTATATCCTTTTTATCTCATAAAATGTTAGAACTTTAGCTCAATTGCTAATATGGATGTGATTGCATTAGTTGTATGAAGTGTATGAATAAAAATGAAATAAAATAAACACATTTGTATATGAATGAAAACTTTATTCATGCTTTACATTAGCTTAGTTGATAAATAATCTATGCATTTAATTTAAATCACCAATTCAAATTCTAAATACGTTTTTGTATCATATAATAAATGAATATAATCGGTATATATTATTTGAATAGATTTATATGAAAATTCTTTATCATTCTT
The DNA here is from genome assembly GCA_030545235.1 of Helianthus tuberosus. Lineage (NCBI taxonomy): Eukaryota > Viridiplantae > Streptophyta > Magnoliopsida > Asterales > Asteraceae > Helianthus > Helianthus tuberosus. Next base: position 75,383 of record JARYGA010060228.1, read on the forward strand.
ATTTCTTATAAAGAAATTGTACTATATGAATACTTTAAATCCTTACAACTTATGCATGGAAATTGAGATGAAAGATGCTTTGTATAATTTGGAAAACTTGAAAAGACAAAATATTATCTGTTATTATCTAAATCATAACTATTATAGAAAACATGCTTATATACAAGTAACAAATGAGCGCATGTTAAGTATAACCTAAAAATAAATTCATGGAGATATTTGTTTATTTTTCAAGTTAGAGTGACAAAACCATGTATATGGATATTTGTGATTGGTTATATCGCGATGAGTTACTACATAATATTCATATTTCTTAAATAAATACATATTTCATAAAACTGATGAATGCATGTAACACATAAGGTTGTGTCTTAAGTCATTTCTCGTAGTGACATAATATAAAGTGATGCATTGTATAATCATCACCTTTACATATTACCATAAACCTTTTTAATAGTGTTCTTGATATATTTTAATATTCAATCATGATAGTAAGTCAAATTAATTATATGTATTTTATTATATTCTATTTGATGAGAAGGCATCTTATATCAATTATATATTGTACAATTTGACTTTGTACATTATATTTAATATGCCATTGTTTATGTATATAGACAGTCTTCAATGAAACAGCTAAATTAAAGTTGTGTATATGATCACACGTTATAAACATGATTGAATAGTGATCAAGATTCATTTATAATATGACATTCGAAGTTTCAAACTCAGTAAAGCTTATTGTAAATTTATTGATGCTTGTAAGATTTTGGACTGATAAATCTTAATGATTCAGTCATATAATTGATGTTATGTGGTGAAAAGATTAGTTATACATGTGGAATAAAACAAGTTCCATTGTCAAACCTCAAATATGCTCTTGAAGAAGCAAGATTGTTAAAGAATATGTAAGGTTTGAAATGACCACTATGAAAGTTGTGTGATTCTAATCCATTCATGAAGTGAAAGTGATGATATAATGGCCAATGTAAGGTCACGATCATGTATATAACAACTAAGAAAATTGTAATGATGTCACCATGATAGTTGTTTGGTTATAATCCATTCCTTGAACTGAATGTGATGATATAATAATTGGTGTAAAGTTCGTAATCATAGTAATTGAGGAAATTGTTATGATGCCCATGTAATGAGATCAACCATGTTAATAATGTGATGAATATACAATGATCGTTATAAAGGTCGTAAGATATAAGATTGATAAATCTTATACGACTCAAAAATACTTCTCAATTGATGGTAAGCAAAGAGAACATTATTTACAAGGAAAAATCGATTAAATTTTTTTCATTTGTCACACTTGAGACATATGTTCCTAAAGTAGCAATATCATTATAAGAGTAATGAAAAAATGAAATGATTTTATACGCATTTGACCGAGTAAATAATGAAAAGCTATGAAGTTTGTGTTGGTTCTACTCCATTCCCAAAAGTGAATGTGATTATATATTAATCATTGTAAATGTAATGATGGACCTAATTGAGACATTTGTAATGATGAGATTGACTATAAGAATTGTAATGATGGCCATTTTAATAATGAGATGGACCACCAAAAGTGGCAAACTAAGGAGTGATTGCATAACGTGATGGTTTTAACTTTGAAGTTATAATATATTCTCTCGTACCATACGTTTTGTATTACGTACGAGCAAGTGATACACATACGATCATAAACCAGAAGTGTATGGATCATAATTATTTAGTTAGTTGGCATGACCGGTTAGACCACACCGAGTCAATGATGATGTGAAACATAATGAAGAACTAGAAGATTCTTCAAGATAATAATTAGCATGTAATGTTTGCTCTCAAGGGAAATTATATATTTACAAAATAAACGAGGGTGTCTATACCTAAATATTCTGGAAGCGATTAAAGGATATGCATATCCCAACATGATACCATTTAGTTTTTTTTAACTCTATGCATCGTCTAATGGTTATCAAATCCACAACCTGAAGCTTGTGTGATTGTGGTTTAGCTAATGTGATAGCAAGCAAATTAATCCAGATTAGTATATTTATTTGATAATAGTGAATTTGATTCCCAAGTTATTAACGATCATTGGAATAAGTGTTATTGTTGAGATGATCACTAAACTTCTAATATTGGCATGCCCCTTCCATGACCTCTATCCTCTCCTTTTGGGCTGTTATTTAAGCAAGAAGCAGCTCCTTTTGCAGTGCCTTGTTCTCTTTTTCAAGTTGGGAGATCTTTTTATCTTTGGCAACTTCAATTGGCTCAACTCAGACAAGCCTATATCGATTCCCTCTTGTTCAACAATATGCTCGAGCGTGTACAAGACTCTCCATACCATCGGCATGGCTTGGATATAGCACAAACCGGTGAGTGTGAAAAAGAGAACAAGGCCCTGCAAAAGGAGCTGCTTCTTGCTGAAATGACAGCCCAAAAGGAGAGGATAGAGGTCATGGAAGGGGCCAAACACTCTGCTGCTATGCCACTGTTTTGGTCAAAAATCACACAAGGATAATGTAACAAAATCTGATTTTTGTGAGGTATGATGCTTGGTTAATTGGACAAATGTATGAACAACAAATATATGAAATGAGTGATGAACACAATAATTTATACGAGGAAAAAGCCCTTGATCAATGAATGATCTCCGGCATAAAAAACCTCGGGTGATGGAGACTACCGATCACCAACTATATTAGAACAACAAAGTTTACAATTTGGGATGATATCAAGCTTGTTTCAATGATTGCTAGTGTGTAAGTGAGTAATCGCCAAGAGAGTTCAAGTGTGTAGTGTATGAGTGTTGCTAATAATATATAAATCAAGCTTGTATCCCCGTTAAAAAATAGAAATTATCTATGCTAACTAACTATCCGCAAATGGTGCAATGGATTCCAGCCAAATGTAATTTGTTCTACTGGAGAGCTGGATTGAATCGGTTACCGACCATTGAGGCTCTTCGGCGCAGGAACATTAATGTGGAGGCTGCTGGGTGTGTTTTATGTGATGGGCCGGTTGAGTCGATAGATCATATTGTCGCTGAATGTTTGTTTACTAATGGAGTGTGGAGTGGTATTGCTAGATGGTGTAATATTCCTCCGATTTTTCTGTTTTCGGTTCTAGACATTCATGCCATTGCGGAATCTTCTGGTTTTTCTCAGTCGAAGAAGGATATCCTTCGAGGGATCCTGGTGATTACGTTATGGCGGATTTGGAAGGCAAGGAACGACATAGTCTTCAAGAAGAGGAAGGTGTCAATTACTCAACTTATCGTGGATGTGAAGGCGCTTAGTTTTCTTTGGTTCAATAATCGTTGTAAGGGTTATGACGTTAAATGGGAGGGTTGGCGCTCTTTTCTTTTTGATGTTATGTAAGTGATTGTTTGTGTGGCTATCTCAGCCTTGGAGATTGGCCGGTGTTTTTTCTATTGAAAGTTGCCTTCCAAAAAAAAAACTAACTATCCGCAAATGGTGCAAGCTCCCCACGATCACCATAACGGTTAAAGAGTCCTTGCACGTGAAGAATCATCAAGCATATTCCCCTAGAATCTCGGTTGGACCAAGTCTTATTCGAATACACCTGCAAAATAAGTTAAAACATGATGGAAACAATTGTTAGTTTAGGATAATAATGAGGATCCTGGATCCTTAGTCTTGCAACATCTTCTGAGGATCCTTAATTCAAACTGAACTAAGGATCCGTGATCCATAAGCTGCACTTGAGGATTCGTGATCCATAAGCTGTGAAATTCTATCCCTACCAATTGCCCCCAAACATGACTAGTTGATATCCAATTAGATAGTCATGTTTCAACTTAATTCGGACTAGCCGTTGCTTATGGATATAGCCGTTGTGATGCTGATGCCAGCGGTCATCATCTCCTGCAACAATAATCATTATAAATAGATAAAGGCTAAGGATCAAATCCTGCATTTATATTCGCGATCCTCTCCTTTAAATCCACATTCAAAGATCTTAGCAGGTAATCCCTTCTCTCTTCTCTAATCTTCTTCTTTCCAGTCCCCTGTTCTTCGTTTATTCCATGGAAAAGATGAATACCAGATCCTACCCTGCCAAGGATCCCAAAAAAGAGAGCCCTCTAAAGAGTCAAGGCATAACCAAAAACCCTTCAATGGAACTCTGTCGTTTCACCGATCCTGAGATTGATCGGTTACGTCACTGTTTTCCAGAAGGCACCATTTTCAGACCCTTTGACTCTTCCATGAAGAGTGATTGTATTTCGGATGTCTGGATCACCTTTCCTGCAATCCCTTACTAGATTAGCTACACATATCCTTTCCCTTTTCTCACCCAAAGCTTTTTCACATTCACCGGTTTGTGCTATATCCAAGCCATGCCGATGGTGTGGAGAGTCTTGTACACGCTCGAGCATATTGTTGAACAAGAGGGAATTGATATAGGCTTATCTGAGTTGAGCCAGTTATATAATCTTGTTATCCATGGTTCTCATCGTTTTCTCTTCAAGTCCAAACCCCAACAAGCACATCCAATTCTGAAAACCACTAAGTACGACTCCAACTGGAGGAACCAGTTCTTCTTCATAAGAAGAGACTCCATCCCAAACGGGAGTCATCTTCCCAAGAAGTGGACCACCTAGGGTAGGATATGAGATCCTTAGGCCAGGACCATGGTAGGATTCTTCTTTTCTGTTAAGGATAACTGATCATTCTTTTATGTTGTGCAGCTATCTCATTCTCTCACATCCAAGAATCTCCTGTCACAAGAGAGAGGATTACTGCTTTCTGGAAGCTTGATCTTGCCATAAGAACATTTCAAGCCAAAGCAAAGGATTCTCAAGAGATCTCCTCCAGTTCCTACACAATGTCGAGTAAGTATCCATATTGATATGTAAATAAATGTTTAAATGAATATAAGATATGAATACTTATCTGTGAACTATATTTATAGGCGCTGCCAAATCTTCCAAGTCTGCTTCAAGGTTCAGTGTTGGTGATATCCATGAATATGCATCCCCTAGGTCTATTAAGAAGGAGTTGGCTGCAAGCCAAAGCATCCCTGAGACCAAAGGTATCAGTACCAGGGGTAAAGGAACTAAAAGGAAGAAGCCTGCTGAACCCGCTGAAGGCTTGCCTCTGATGGAACATCAGGTTCAAGAATAGGTCTCCGAGGTAAGAATTTCATATCCTAAAATTTGCACTTCTTTTGAGGATATAGGATCCTGAATATTGAATTCTTTTATTGCAGAAATTCGCTGAAGTTCAGATCCTCATTGACCAACATGTGGCTGATGCTGAACAAAAGAGTCTTGACCTCCAGGCCATTGCAGTTGCTAAAGATAAAAAGATCTCCCAACTTGAAAAAGAGAATAAGGCACTACAAAAGGAGCTGCTTCTTGCTGAAATGACAGCCCAAAAGGAGAGGATAGAGGTCATGGAAGGGGCCAAACACTCTGCTGCTGTCGTGATGCTGAAGATCAAACTCCAGATGGCTAAGGAGGCTTCTGATCCTGCCTTTGATAGGTTTGAATGGGACTTGGAGGGATGGACCAAGAGGCTGGCTGAACTTGGAGATGATGAAGAGCCTGAGGAGGTGCTGGCACTTGAAGAAGGAGGCAGTGGAGCCCATGATCCTGAGGATGCAGCGGCTGGAGGCAGTGGTCAAGGTGGTGATGAGAAGGCGGTTGAGGCAGCGAAGGAATAGGCTGCATAAATGGGCGATGATGGATATTTCTAGACGTGGCCGGAGCCCATTTTTTATGGTTTTTATTTGGTGGTGTTTTGAACAATGTTGGTCTGTAACAACTTGAACGATAGTTTTATGGTTAAGGATCACGGATCCTTAGAACAATAGGGGGTAGCAAAGGTGGATGGGTCCTTCTGTTTGTGGAGGATGAAGCCTTTGATGCCCATCATCTTTTATTTCCTGCACTTAATGAACCTTTAATATGGACACCCTTTGCCAACCCAAGTGGATGGGCCACGTTTTGCTGGTAGAAGCTTGGGTTGGCAATTTTGACAACCTTTTAAAGGGTTAACTTTGATAAATAAATAAAACTTTAACTTTTGGCTATCTTTGTGTTGTTGATTTTGCATTCATTTACTTGCCAATCGTTATTGCATAATCTTAGAATTTATCAGTTATTGACAAAAGTATTAGATGAATACCAAAATCAGTTAATATAAAAAAATTTAGGATCATACATCCTGTTGTCAAAGAATAAGGGTATAATTGATAAACCAAGAATAAAGTTAAAGTAAACAAGGATCATACCTGAGAATCCAAGTTAGGATCCTATATCCTTAATACTTACAACTGTAATAATTTTAAAGACAAAATCTTGCAAAAAGTGAGGATCCTGGATCCTTAACTGTTTAGCTTTGGAAACCTAAAATAGAATATAACTTGGGACTAAGCCAATTGTAAAAGAAAGTGTTAGTATCTGGGGACAAGCCCAACAATCTGGGGACAAGCCCAATAAACTGGGGACAAGCCCAAAACTGGGGACAAGCCCAAAACTGGGGACAAGCCCAAAGAATATTGTGTAAACTGGAGTATGGCCCAAACTGGCGACTATCCAAACTTAGTGACATGAAGATGCAAAAACCTTAGCTAACGTGAAAATGTTAGAAACCTTAGGAACGGATGTATGGTACGTCTACCATTATACTTAGGATCCTAAATACAGCAAGTACAATGAAATTGTCAGCCCCTAAAGCGGGTACTGGTCCCATTGCCTTTAACTGCACTAGGATAATCGTGCGTAACTGGCGAAGGTGTAAGAACCTGATTCGTAGAAGGTAGTAGATACCTTAAACCGGGGACAAGCCCAATGAACTGGGGATAAACCCAAAAACTTAGGAGGTTTAACTGAATACTTAATCCTTTATAAAAGATGTACCAACTTCTGCAAAACTCAGAACTTAATGAAGAAGGATAAAGGATCCTGGATCCTTCTCCTTGTAATCAAATAAATTAAAGGATTAAAGAAATAATAATCAAATCATTACCAGAATGAGGATTGTTCGGGATGGATTTTCTAAGCCTACGGATCACGGATCCACAAGTGCAGCCAGGATCATGGATCCTCAATTCTGTTTGAATTAAGGATCCTCAGAAGACGTTGCAGGTTTAAGGATCCATGATCCTCATTGTTATCCTAACACTAATGGTTGTTTCCACTATGTTTAAACTTTTTTTGCAGGAATGAGCAAGTGGGACTTGGTCTTGCCGATATTCCTGGGGAATATGCTTTAATATTCTGCACGTGCATAGCTAGAATGACCGTTGTGGAAGTCGTGGGTAGCTTGCACAATTTGCGGGATGTTTGTTACTCAGTTTATTTCTATTTTTAAAGGGGATAACAAGCTTGATAGTTAGAACAATTAGCAAACACACACACTCTCGCAAGCTCTCTGCAACTCATTGGCGATTACATACATTTTGCACACTAGTGATCCTTGTAACAAGCTTGTTATCATCCCGAGTTGTAACCTTTACTTGTTTAATTATAGTTGGTGATCGGTAGTTTCCATCACCCGAGGTTTTTTATGCCAGAGATCATACATTGATCAAGGGCTTTTTCCTCGTATAAATCCTTGTGTCACTTGTTCATTTCATTTACAAGTTGTTCATACATTTGTTCATTGATTCAAGCATCATACCTCACAAAAAGAAGATTTGGTTACATTATCCTAGCCTGATTTTTGACCAAAACCGTTTGGCACCCACCGTGGGGCAATTGGTGCTTCATTTATGAGAAATTTTGTTCATTGTTATCATTTCGGTTCATTACCTTCAACCATATGGCTTCTTCAGCAAATAACACTTCAAGTTCCATGCCGGCAGTCACTTCTTCACAGGGCGTTCCACCTTTGCCTCCACCACCTTTTGGACCTCAGAAGAATGCTGAGAATCCTGCGAAGAAACCGACCCCCGTTTTCTCAAAACCACCAACTTCTGTTGTTTCTTCTAGCCCTACTAACAGTGATCTTTATTCTTTGATTGTGCAGATGAAGGGTTACATGCAACAGCAGGACAAAACCAACGAAAGGATCCTCCGGGAGATTGATGACATCAAGAAATTGAAGAGATCAGCGGAGGATAACTCTCCTTTGATGCCGAGGTCGCTGAAT
>JARYGA010060228.1:83696-147025 GCA_030545235.1 Helianthus tuberosus
TTAGGTTATACTTAACATGCGCTCATTTGTTACTTGTATATAAGCATGTTTTCTATAATAGTTATTATTTAGATAATAACAGATAATATTTTGTCTTTTCAAGTTTTCCAAATTATACAAAGCATCTTTCATCTCAATTTCCATGCATAAGTTGTAAGGATTTAAAGTATTCATATAGTACAATTTCTTTATAAGAAATAAGAATGATAAAGAATTTTCATATAAATCTATTCAAATAATATATACCGATTATATTCATTTATTATATGATACAAAAACGTATTTAGAATTTGAATTGGTGATTTAAATTAAATGCATAGATTATTTATCAACTAAGCTAATGTAAAGCATGAATAAAGTTTTCATTCATATACAAATGTGTTTATTTTATTTTATTTTTTATTCACACACTTCATACAACTAATGCAATCACATCCATATTTGCAATTGAGCTAAAGTTCTAACATTTTATGAGATAAAAAGGATATACTGATTTTTAGCTAAACAAAATGTTTAGAACTTTATAAACAAAAGAATGCCAGTGCTATAATCTACCAAGTAAAAATAAACCTAAAAAGCATAAACATAAGAATGCAACTTTATTCATAAATCACTCAATTTACTTGATACCAACCTATACGATGAGTGCAACGAACATAGTTGAACTGATATTAAAATATCTATCTAAACCAGAATTTATTTTACAATAAAGCCATATTATTCCAAATCTTTAGTCTCTAATCAACATGACAACAACAACAACAACAACAACAACAACAACAACAACAACAACAACAACAATAATAATAATAACAATAACAATACAAGAGTAACATATTTGTCTAAAGTAAACAGTGGGTTTATTGGAACTTCTAAAGACAGTGACTAATAATTCTTAGATAAACCCAAATATATATATATGTATTGTTATGAATGAACTTTAACCAAAAACGTCATTCATTCTCGAAAATAAAACAAAACATAAAAGCTCTTATACTACTAATTATAAATTACCATAAGAAAACAATTTATCGCATCACTAAACCATACACATATACATGATTAATATAATAGCTTATATAATATGCGTAAAGATCCCAACCAATCAGTTTTATTTAACATATATGCTTAATCCTAGCCGCCAAAATCACGTTCCATTCCAATATCAATACAAAAATAAAAGCTTCCTGATGTTTGCAAACGCGGTTGTTAGTGATCCAATAGTGGTTCAGATTGACGAGAAATAGATTGGCGGCTCATTGGACTTGGTTTGATTTCTTCAGATCGACCGGTGATTAGTTATGCTTCGGGATTAGTATAATAATGAAGACGGATCATGGTTTTTAGAGAGAGCACTTTCGTGCTGATGACGTGTTATGTAATAACTAGAACCTATTAGCAATGTATAGAAGAGAATGGGAGAATGGGAGGTGAATTTCTAATTGATGCGTCTCATATAAAATACATGAGCCACTATATATAGGCTATAACATTAATACAAACATAAATGTGACATGGGTTAGAAATGTGGATAGTCACTAATAATGGATGCATTCATAACAACTTGTTGTTACAAAATTCATTGGCTCATTTTCACATTTTTAAAAATTTTATACATTTTTTTAGAGCTTGGGGGTGGATGACGTTGAATTGGGATAACTTTTTTTTTACCTTTATTAGCTTTTAAAAAAAAGACGTTTACTACTTTTTAAATGGCAGCCTTCAACTTAGGATTGAATGTAAGTATTTCGTTTGATTATGATTCGACTAGGGTTTTTTACGACTTTTGCTGGTTTTGATTATTTTATGTGTATAGGTTTTTTGTTGGGTTATTGGATTTTATCACCCCTAACTATTGGCTATTGGCCACTGCCACCCTCAACTATCACTTTGGCGTCCGCCACCCCCAACTTAACACTTAGTGTGTTCTGTCACCACGTCATTAACTGATCACTAACTTTTGATCTTGTTACTATACATTCAAGGTGTCCTAAGATCCCTAAAACATTCCTAAGATCCCTATGACACCACCAAAAGTATAGTAACGGGATCTAAAGTTAGTGATCAGTTAACGATGCGGTGACAGAACACACTAAGTGTTAAGTTGAGGGTGACGAACGTCAAAGTGATAGTTGGGGGTGGTAGCGGCCAATAGCCAATAGTTTGAGGTGATAAAATCCAATAACCCGTTTTTGTTTGTAAATTACACCTCCATCGAAATATGGTAGTAATGTTTGATCTGATTATGTTTGTAGAATATTATATTTGGTTTAGCAGAATGGAGACATGACGTGTTTGAATCGATTTGAAAATAGGAATTTTAGTGATACGGGAGCTCGCTATCCCAAACCAAATGTGAATACATTTCCTAATTCCGATCAATATTTGAGAGCTGAGCAAAACACAACAATTTAAGGTGATTTATGTTACTACTTTTGCTAAAGATAAATTTCAATGTAAGTATTTTGTTTGATTTTGCGTTAGGCTAGGGTTTTATGTTATGAATTATGTTATTTCCGGTTATTTGTGTGTGTGTTTGTTTGTAGATTACACTTCCATGTTGGTTGTGGTAGTTAAATTTGTAGATTATGTTTTTAGATTATCATGTTTCTCTTTAAAAAAAAAACCTACTTTCTTTTATGCATTAGACGAGTTTACTTTTTAATGAGGGATCAGGGAAGAGTAAAGAAATGTATACACATTTGGAAGATGAGCTCCCACGTCGCTAATAATTCATGCTTTAAAATTTATCTAAAAGATATAAATATGTAGGGGTGGGTTCAATGGAGAACCTTAAAAAAGTGAGATAGCCAGTACTAAGGAAACATATACAACCCCTATAATAGGAGGCCAATGATACAACAAAGATTAGAGATTACTGAAACTTTGCCATGTCTCTCAATCTCGATTCGTCACCTTAGCTCTCGCCTTTATCCGCATGAACGACATTGCCTTTATTTCGCTGATGCATCACGAGACAGTTGCTAATTTATTGTTGAAGATGCAATCGTTCCTCATTTTCCAGAGTACCCAGCACGTCGTCACTAGGATTACTAGAATCGCCTTTTTATTAGCTTTTGCCCCATTGTATTGATTGATATACTCCAACTCCACCATACTTAGGAGACATCTCGATAGAGGTATGTTGAACCATTGGAATATCAATGTCCATATAGTGTTCGTAAATTAACAAGAGATCATTAATTGTCGTTTCCCTCACCTTAGGACACAACACACACACATCCAAAGGTAGCGCCACTCTTCTATCAATGCTGGCCTCCCTTGTCGGAATTCGGTTTAACACCACCCTCCATAAGAAGTAGTTTACTTCCGTTGATAATACTTTTGTTTCTGGTATAATTGCCATGGAGTCAAGTTATTTACGAAGGTCACTTACTTTAAATTCTGAGCATGTGCCATTCGTTTACCACAACCATGAACTTGTTTTGTCTTTAAACACACAGTTGTTAAGCAGTCTAGTTGAACGCATGTTTGCCACTGTGCTAGGATGCTTGGTTGCATCGCATGAACATTGTCACCCCATAATCATGTTATGGCGCCTCCTGTAGGTATGTGTTTTTGTCTAACCATGCAGAATTTGTCAGCAGCTTGTGTGAAGAGATTCGAGAATGAATCTGTAGCACCCCGACCACGTAAAAACAACGCGCGGCAGAATCGTCGGGGTGTCACGTTACAAATTGCTCACAACACATGGTACTAAAAGTTTCATTATATTAACATTGTTTTACAACACAAAGAATATAAGTAATTGTTTTTAATTTAAAGAAGTTTAAGGCCCGAGTCCGTTCCTATGTGTAGCATACTTGAATAATCATCGTACGTGTTAACACCTGAAACATATGTGAAAATAAAAGGTCAACAATAAAGTTGGTGAGTGACATAGGTTTTGTTGGCCAAATTAATGGCAAAAAGGTTTGGTATTGCAATGCTTTGACAACTACGTGAGTTGTCAAATGAAAATAGATTTTTGAAGCCAATATATGGCAAAAAAGTTTAGTATTGCAATACATTGTTTTGATAATAAAACTTGTGACAAAAATGTTTGTAAATGGCAATATGATTAATACCAAGTAATTTTTTTATGTTATTGAAAAGTGTACTTTGTTCATTGTTTCTCTTGTACTTTGTCTCCTTATAACACAGAACCATCAAGTGATTTTGGATAACATTGCGAAGGGTAATATGATAAGAGCACTTATATATAAGAAGTACTAGCTTCGTATCCACCATGCCCTTATCATATTACACCCGCCTCCTTATCCTAGATCACTCTAGATTCTATGTTATAACACCACACACCACATAAACACATAGCATATAATTTGACTAAAAACTTGTGGAAGTACCCTTAGAAATCAAGTCAAGGATTTGGAATTTGTACTTTGTTTCATCAAAACCTAAAATTGTAAAGTGATTTGGATAACGCTACGATGAGTAATACAATACGAACACTTATATATATTAAGTACCAGCGGTGTATCCACCATGCTCTTATCGTATTACACTCATTTCGTTATCTAAATCACTTACACAACTCTACACATAATTATACGCTGAAAAGTACTCTTAGAAATCCAACCAAGGATTCAAAGTTGTACTATAAGTATCCTTTAAGAATCTAAATATTAATATAGGAAGATCCTACAAGGATTTGGTATTTGTTTCATTGTTTTGTCTCGTATCCTTTAAGAATCTAACTATTAATATAGAAAGATTCTACAAGGATTTGGCATTTGTTTCTTGTTTTGTCTCATAAATTAAATACACAAAAAGCACTTAGTAAACATATATACCATACATATTATTTGAGAAATCGGTTACACATATGAATCACCCCAAAACATTTGAAGATGGAAAAAGTGGGGAACTATGTACTCACAGTTTTGCGTAGATGTCTTGCCTAGTCGTGTCTAGCAAAGCTCAAGTGATTCAATTGTTTCCTAATAATTTGGATAACTATTAGGTTAGGGTGAATTGTGGCTTAAACAGAAGAACATATACAATGAGGTTTATTAACCAAATGAGTGAAGGATCTTGTGTAATATGGTTCATAATACCTTACATTCTGATTAGAAGGCGTCTAAAGGTGTTTTGACCCGTTACGACTTGTTAAAGTGGTTTACGCCACTTTAACGGGTCGTATGCGTAACTACGGGTCTGGAAGGTCGAATGAGTCCTATGACGAGTCCGATATGCAAAACATGTTTACCAATATTGTATAATCAGTTTATAAGTTAAAAAACATGATCATATATGTTTAAAAATATCTTATGCGAAAAAGGGTATTTTGGACATTTTAAAAGTATCAAAAGTTGACTCGCCATTTGACTAACCAAACAACATGACCATAAGGTATAACCTCAGAGGGTTATTCTCTATATTACTATGGTAATATAAATGGGCTTGTTCGGATCCTAAGGTTGACCAAATGGGTCAGATTCGAAAGTCAAAGCAGATGTCAAACCTCTCGACTTTCGACTAAGGAATAAGCACTAAACTAGAAATGACGAGCATGACATGTTAGAACATGTCTAATAATGTTATAAAACTGATTTAGTGTTAAAACCTTGAGTTTTAATACCCTAAAACTCTTTCGTCGTAAAATGCATTTTTTACTTTTATTTCGTAAAAGTTTGACTCGTCATTTCACCTACTATACGTGATGATCAGAAAGTGTAATCGCGAGGGATTAACACTTTCATTATTACGATCACGTAGCAAAGTTCAATTTGAACTTTGAATTGACCAAAAATGTCATAACCGAAAGTCAAAGCAAAAGTCAATTTGCTTGACTTTTTGCTAATAACTAGCTAAGAAAATGAAATAGATTAGGAGAAACACTTACTAGTGTTTGAAGGGAAGATTGAACTCAGAAAAGGAGGCTCTAAATGGCTAGAGCAAGCTCCAAGAGAGATTTAAGAAGTGAAGAGAAACGGTGTGAATGAAAATGAAGAAAAAATGACCTATTTATACTAATCTTGGATTCATGGGAGCTTGACAAGTGTGTTATGATGATGCTTAGGTGCTATTTGTTTTTGAAGAGGTAAAAGGTCTGCAGTCCGTGGACCACATCTGCAAACATCTACAGGAGAAGAGGTGGACCAAAGGTCTGCAGTCTGCAAGGAGAAGACTATTTGCTTTTTTTACTTCTAGAAAAGCCCTTGTTCTCTTCTCACAACACACACAACACAACACCTCTCTCTGCCTTCATCTACCACCACCACCACAACCATCTTTAGTCGTCATCGCATGCTCAATTTTCCTCTTTGACGCTTCCATCAATACAATTCATCTCCTCACCATTCACACCAAACTCCCACAAAAATGGACTCAAATCAACAACTCAAACTCACCCAGATGGAGACCAAACACTTGAAAGGTTCTTGATTGCAAGATCTATGGACCCAAATAAAGCTGCAAAGATGTTTGTTTCATGGCAGAAATGGAGGGCTTCTTTTGTCCCATTAGGGTTCATCCCTGATTCACAAGTGACTGAACAAGTGGATCATAGAAAGGTGTTTTTACAAGGCTTCTCTAAAGATAGGTACCCTTTTGCCGGAGGTGGAGGTAGTGGCGGAGTGGAGGTGGGCGGCGGAGGAGGTGGTGTCGGAGGTGGAGGTGGTGGCAGAGGAGGTGGTGTCGGCTGGAGGGAGAAGAGGAGAAGAGGTTTGAAGAGGTGTGAAGACTTGGGTTGATGTCTGCGTGGGGAAGAGGTGGGGAAGATGTTTTTAGTGAGAAGCTCCTCAAGAAAACAAACAAGCTGCAGGATCCAAAGGTCTGCGCGTGTCTGCGCGACGCATACATAAGTGCTCAGAAGAGCTTTTGCCCAAAAAACAAACACCACCTTAGTGTCCTAACATGTGTCAAGATCAGGTTAGAAGTGGCAAGGAAGGTGCTAGGTGTCAAAGATTGAGGATAGGTGGCAATACTTGGTGATCAAGCAAAATTTTCGCATCTGGGCACCCCTTACGGACCGTAAGACAATGGACAGTAAGGGTTTAGGTCTTACGGTCCGTAGGGCCTTCTGATAAAAAAAAGTTTCCATTTTTGGGAGTTTTGGCCCCCAGACTTGTATTTTCACTTGTTTTCCATTCTTAACCCTTCTAACCTAATATTTAAGTTGTATGAAGGGTATTTAAGGTATGTGTAACTTATATCTTTGTTTTGGAATGTACGTTACGTTAAATTGATTATGTTTAAATATCGGTTAACGAAATACTTCCGTAAGAAATAGAAAAGTTTTTGAAAGCTCGAAATTTTCGCGAGGGTTACAGATTCCTTCAATGTGAAGTTGCCCGGCCACTTGTCGAGCTAAAATAAGCACTTATCCACTGAACTAACTAAACTGTTAACCTGTTTTGAGTATCCACTTGAATCCACCCATTACACCCAACTTTTACAATATTCTTCCAGACCTCACTGAAACTACATTTAACTAAAATACTTGATTAACCTCTAACCCCACGGTGTATTGCATTCATCACCTTGACCCAAAGTTATGACGTTTTTTTTAATCTCACATGCCTTAAACCCTAAATATAAACAAAATTTAAGAAAATAATGTTAGTTAAACTACATAGATGGATATAAAGAAATGATTCGACTCTCTAAGTTAAACGTGACCATTTGATGAAAAAATGTTATTCGCTTTATAACAACTTATGATAGGGCTATAGCGTGATTTGACACGTGTTGCTGTTATGGCACTTAAGATTTGGTCAATGTCATAATCCCCAAAACACTAAAAATTTGTTTTATTGAAGTTGATTAACAAAAAGTATAAAAGATAAGGATAAATAATTATACTTAAAAATGTCACTAGGCGACTATTATCTTAACTCGAGTAATTCACTATGTTGTAAAGCAAGCTTTTGTTGTGGCTTCGGATCTGAAATCATATACAACCCCCACTCGATTGTTATGACCCTAAATGAGAATAATTCAGAGGAACATACATATCATGTGCTTCGGTTGTGGAAATATCTTCATTAAATTTTGTAATTATTTCGTTAATAGTAACAAACATGTATAAAAACGGTTATTGTGTGATTCATTTATGTATGTCTATTTTTAAAGTAGTGTTTTTAGCTCATTTTGTTAAAACATTGAATGGTTATCATGTAGGTTCACATATATGGTATCAATTACGTGTGTACATATTCCAACTTAAAAAAACATATTCTTTTATGTCACTTTTGTTTCCTTACTAACGTGTGAAATTTAGCATGTTTATAGTCATGTATTCCTCTCATTGATATGTGATGGAAGTATATTTTTTATTCTATAAAGTTAACATTTTTTATTCACCAATATAGATTGAGCCGCCCCAGACACATTCATATATAGATTTTCACATGACTATGTGAAAGTTGAATAACATTTTGTTTAGCCTTGCTAGAATTAAACATCAACACATAACTTGTTAGACTGTGGGGCTTGGGCTGGGGCGTGGGTGGGGGGAAAACGCCCAAGCCACCACCCCGGGTGGGCTTGGGTTGGGGCGTGGCCCAAGGGGCGGGAGTTTGAAGCCGGGCGTGGGGCGGGTCTAGCAAGGTGACATGGCGGGCTCTCAATGGCCAAACCAAACTAGCCGTTGGCCAACGGCTATGTTAAAAAAATATTTTTTCACTATAAATATCACACTTCAATTCCTATTTTTACCACATTCAACCACAATAATCATCTTCAATTTCTATAATCATCTCTATTCTCATTCTACAAAACGAAAAATGCATCCTCATAATCGTGGTTATAACCCGAACAACCCGTTTGCATTCCAAGAAAATAATCCTAGCCCACCACCCAATCGTCCAATGCCTCGTCCGTTTTTAATACACTCCCCTATGCCCGATATGGCTAGTTATGCATCGTATATCGGGGGTCGTGTGTTTACTAACTTCCCACACACCGACGATTCGATACCTAGCCCGTTTAACCTTTCACCAACCTCCATCAACCTTTCCCAAATCGAAACCGTCCCCGAAACTTAACCACCCAACGATGGTCCTTCCGCATCCAAACCCATCAAAAAGAGAAGTCATAAGAAAAAAACCGAGGCGGAGAAAGCACTTGAAACCACCAAATGAAAACAACAAAAATGGGTCGTTAATGAAGAACTTGCATTGGCGAGGGCTTGGCTTCAACAATCTCAACATCCAACTTTAGGTATTTTTAAATATTTTGTAGCCCTTATTTTAATATTTATGGTTATTTTTTATATAACTTTGTAATATATTAAATTTTGTTTTTATTAAAATAGGAAATTTTCAACATCGAAGCCATTTGTGGGAAGCGGTTAGTAAAGCATTCCATGAAGAACTGGGGAGGGAGACTTATCGTGAAAACGATAGCTTATCCTCGAAGTGGAGCGAGATAAGCGGCCAACTTACAAAATTTAGTGGTTTTTTAAATAAAGCAAAACAAAAACCAAAAAGTGGTGAAACGGAAGCCGACTGTGTGACAAATGCATTGGTTACATTCAAAATAAATGTGGGGAGCGACTTCCGTTTCATGCATTGTTGGGAGATTTGTAAGTACCATCCAAAGTGGGCGAATATCCCCAGTGGTAGCGAAACGAACACGTCTTCCAAAAGGTCAAGGGCCTCGTCCCAAGCCCAATCTGATGCACGAGATCAAGAGTTTGAGGACCTTTTGGATGATTCTCTAAACCGGCCTGAATATGGAAGAGATGCCGCAAAAAGGCGCGCTCAAAAATCAAGATTGGATACGACATCGCCTTAAGTTGGGAGTTCGGGCTCGCGTAGGGGAATATACAACGATCAGTTG
The DNA here is from genome assembly GCA_030545235.1 of Helianthus tuberosus. Taxonomy (NCBI): domain Eukaryota; kingdom Viridiplantae; phylum Streptophyta; class Magnoliopsida; order Asterales; family Asteraceae; genus Helianthus; species Helianthus tuberosus. Next base: position 93,504 of record JARYGA010060228.1, read on the forward strand.
GATGACATTGCATGCAAGCTAGATACATTCAACGTATTCCAACAACAAAGGGCCGAAGTTCGAAAAAGCAAAGAAGCTAGAGATGCCCTGAAACAAAAACGAGATGATTTGAAATTTCTATCCCAGCCCATTGATCACCTAGAGGGTGAAGAGTTGGAACTAATCTTGGAGATGAGAGATAAGATAAAGAAAAAATATAAGCGTTAGGATTTTTTTTATGTAATTTTCTTTATTTAAAAATATTAAAAAAATTAAACTTGTTTTAAAAAATATTCAAATAGCGGTTTGGGCTGGCCATGCCCCAAACCCCCGCCCCACCATACCGACCCCAATGTGGGTCAGCCCAGCGAAGCCCCCCCAAGCCACGTGTCAACCCATGCCCCAAACCCCCGCCCCACCATACCCCATGGTCTTATAATATCTCCATATCTTCGGGTGCTTCTAGATTTTGAAGGATTTTGTCAGCCCCAAATGGGAGAGAGCAATGTTCTTGCGCGACCCCAAGCTCCCCCGATCAACCTTCCCCTAAGACCATACCTTGCTCCCTTAGTAGTATGAATACATAATTTGTCAAACAAAGAGAAAGAAATAAAAGAGGCGCAAATTGTGTTGATATGGATATTTCTGGACCACATATTCATATGAAACTCAATAACGATATAACATTATTGAAACTATGATAATATATCGGTGTGTACAAAATTAGAGCATGTTATCCTCATTTTCCAAATGAAATTTCCCACTAACCACTTTTTCATCGCAAAATGCCCTAAATGTCAACCCAACTGATGACGGAAACATTGAGGCGAGACGTGATAGATTGCTCAAAGATAACAAAACACTAAAATTATGACAATATATTAAAATTCAAAATCTCATTTCATCGAATAACACATTACATTGTTCAAGGAAAAGAAGTACAACAAGTGGGAATTTCATACCAAACCAACCAAAATATATAAATAAAGTTTTGGTGAGTTTATAATCCACTCTAAGTAGATTTCTTGTGGTATCATCATCAAATATTTCCTTCAACATGTATATAATATCCGACAATAAAAATTATGTCAGTGAACATACTAGTTTATATACATAGTATAAGTATGATGTCGTGGTCACAATCAAATTAAATCCAAATACAACTAATTAGCTAGTGGTAAGTGGGTATCGAACACAGGGAGTTTGTGGAATATGTGTTATTTGGAAGATTATATCTAACTTGACTAAATTAATCTAATTGCAAGAAAAATAAAATTCTAAGAGTTTATGTGAGTGAATTGGTTTTAGACTAAATTAAACTAATTAAATTGAAAGAGAAAAGATTTGGTTGTAAACAAATTAGAGACAAATGATCATCTTCAGTTTCCGGTTTTGCTTTAACATTTATGCTATCATTCCACTAGAAAGAACTACATAGACATAGTTCATGTGTGATTAGTTGCAGTGATGAAAGGGAACTAAGTACTCAGATTCCTAGAACGTGAGGTTGTTACCCGATGATCAATCAACCCTTACCCAAGCCTAACTATACCCATGATATCTCGATTGCCAACGGCACCAAGAACGTATGGTTTCTAATTAGTTTAGCACAAGAATCAACAATTTACTAGCAATCAATCACACACCATCACAAGCAATTCAATAAAGAAGAAATTTTTATTCTAGAAATATAAAATTCAAGCATAAAGTCTTACAAAACCTTCCACCAAAGATGATCATAGAGTACTTAGCCACTCATGGATTGAAACAACATCATCACAAGAGTATTATTGTTCATCAAGATCAAAGCAACAAAACTAAAGATTAGGATAATGTTCTTCAAGCTCTCCTCTCCAAAAATTAGCCAAAATTCGTCCACAAGTGAGTAGTAACCGAAAAACATGATTAGACCCCATAAAAACCCCATCAAATGACCAATAAATGCACAAGGTACAAAATTGGATCAGTCGGCGCCGTAAGCTACGCCATAGGGCCGTAGCTTACGGCGAGCAGCCAAGTCATACGGTCCTTGTCTTCTGTCTTACGGCAGGCAATGTTGAAAACTTGTTTTCAGCATAACTTTTTCGTTTCAACTCCGTTTTCTTCACCGTTTTCGCCTACGTTCTCGTAATTCGTCCTCTATCATGCTATCCTCTTAATTCTTCAATTCCAAAAATTGATTTTTTATTGACGCTCCAAATTCTTTCCCTTTTATGCTCCATTTGCACCTCCACGTCCAAACAACTAGTAGTTACCAAGTTCAAACAATCAAACGTGTAAAGCATGGGATTTTAATCTTTTTAAGGCACTTAAGGGTTGTCCTACGGACCACCCGTCACATCCCCACACTTACTCGTTGCTTGTCCCAAGCACCCTATTCAAAAACCATTTCAAAACCACAAGCGATCAACATGCAAATCAAGCTAAAATGTATCGTCCTTTTACTAACTTTATATTACACCACAAGACACACCCCTCACAAAAACTCTCGGTGACAAGAAATATTAGCACATTATGCTAAAACACTCAATGCACGTGTGTGATTGTGCGACAATAAGCTTGTATACAAATCAAATCTCCTCCTATCAAATATTTAGCATGCTTATGAATCAAAAGGACATTCGGGTTGTAACGGGGCTATATGTAAAGGTAGGAAATAGTGGGAATGTGAAAGTAGCTCATTGATTCGACCCGGTTTTTATTTCTACTACTAAACAAAGCAAACATCAACTATATACACAACTTCATCAACATTTTCAACTACTATTGCAACTAAATCCTTCTTTTTGTATTTTTCTCATATTTTTTTCTCTTTTTTTTTTCTTTCTTCTTTTTTTTTTTTTGTTTTTTTTTGTTGTTGTTTTTTTTAAACATAGAACTCAACAATATATACAAGAACATCAACAATCACAAACTAAATTCCTAAACCGGGTCATCTCAATAGGTAAAATTTTGTAGCAAGTAGGTTTAGGTCACAACCGAATGGTATAAGGCTCAAACATGGCTTTCTAAAGACCAAACCCCCACCCCTCACAATACCAAGCTCATATATGTAACGTATGAGGTCCAACCCCCAATTCCCACACTCTCACACATCTAGACGAGGCTACCTAAAAGTCCCCTATCATTTTCACAAGCATGCTAATCCTAGGCTTCAACAAGAATTCGTACACAAGTTCTATTAACACAATACACACACCGCCATTCAAAACAAGGAAAGCATCTTTAATAATCATATGTGGCTCAAAAACTCACCAAGAAATGACTAGAAAGGGGTGTCGGTGTGTCAAGTGAAACAATCTCAAGTGTTCAAATTTCGACCATTTTTCGCTTGGTTCACAAATTTTAAAATTCTCAAAAATTTCCCCCCATCCCCACACTTGGGATACATTGTCCCAATGTATGGTTTTGAAGGGAAGATCGCTTAAACCCATTCAAACTTTTTTTTTAAACTAAAGCAAACAACTAACTACCAATATTTCAAAGCTAAAGAACACAACAAGACTAAGGAAAAAGTACATTGACCTGGTGAAGTTCGCCACAACAGATGTTATAAATGATCCAATTTCCTATCACCACCTTCACACAAATCTCCGCACATCTTCCCCACACTTGAGTGTTGCCATAGCCCTGAAACATAGAAAAATAAACACAGCAAGATCAATATAAAACCCCGGGTTGCCTCCCGAGCAGCGCTAAGTTTTGAGTCTTCAGCCAGACCATGCCACCCCCGTTTATGGTGGCTCAAAGATGCGGTTCCTGCCATCTCCATCACTTCCTTGTACCATTGAGCAAAATGCATCCATCTTGTTTTGACTCGGTGGGTAATCAAATACGCTCTTGCTTGAACCCATATGCTTTTCTTCACAATCTGGTGGGTGATTTCTTCTCATTCTTTGAAACACCTTTTCACTAAACCCGCTATCCTTCGCCACAACAAAATCGTAACTAATCATCTTAGTCTGAACATCAAATGACAACTTACGGTTCTTTTCGGTCATAGTAATGATTCCTTCTCTACAATCGATTTGAGCATTTGCCGTATAGAGAAACGGTCGACCCAAAATCACCCTTTGTTGTGACGCCATCGTGGTAGTAGCATAATCTAAAACCAGAAAATCCACCGGGTATTCGAATTCTCCCAACCGCATCATAACATTCTTAACCATTCCCCGTGGACGCCTCCAACTCTCATCCGCCAAGCTCACCATGGTGTCTACATCTTCAAGCGGACCGAAATCGTACATGTCATATAGCTCACCCGGTAACACACTCATGCTCGCCCCATAATCCAACAATGCATGAGGAATTTTTAGTTTCCCCACTCGGATAGGCACGATTGGCGCTCCATACTCTTTATCATTCTCGATTTCGGCATCTTTTTCCAAACCTGCATTCACTTGATACGAAGAAGTTAGCAATGTTTCATTAAATTTTGTACTAGGAACGGTGCTTACCACATTGATATTAATACTTTTAATGTTTTTGGGATTTATCACCGTGTCACTTGGTAGCTGGCCTTTTGTTTTCTTCAATATCGCCACTTCACTTGCAAGTTGACCCATTTGGGTGGTCAAAGTTTGAATCGCTTTATCACGGGCCTCGTCCTTTTGCATCCGAACCTCATCACGTTGATTCATTCGTTGCATTTCAACTTGCATCGCCTTCAACGTCTCCATTACTTCGTTTCCACCCGAAGAGCTTTGACTCGTTTGATATTGCCTTTGAAATCCTTGGTTTCCTTGGAAATTCGGGTTAGCTTGATTTGAAGAGTTCCCATACCGAAAATTTGGGTGGTTCCTCAACCCGGGGTGGTAAGTGTTAGAATTCGTGATATAGTTTCTACCACCCCCTCCTTGACCTTGTACCGCATTAACTTCTTCATATTGCCCTTCCACCACTCCTTGGCAATTCTCAGCCGCATGACCTATTTCATTACAAATAGCACAAACATCATAAATTTGATTAGAGGTTTGAACATTACCATCGTCAACCGCATGCACTTGTGTTCGGGTGACGGCCGGTCGTGCTCTCCTTGATGCTTGAGCTTTCCTCTTTGAAGTAATCGCCATTTGTTCCAAGAACTCCCAATCGTCATTCTCATAATTTGTGCCAAAAGACCCATTTGTAATGGACATTAAATCACGAGCATCTTCGGCACTCAACCCCTCATGGAAAGCGTTCATCAATTCCCAAAGTTCAATTCCATGGTGAGGGCAATTCTTGATCATCATGTTGAAACGCTCAAAAGCCTCATGAAACATCTCACCTTGTTGCTGCTGAAAACTCCTCAAACCCTTCCTAGCATCATTGGTCTTTTGAGCGGTGTAAAATTCATCCAAAAATATTTGTTTCATTTCCGCCCAAGTGTAAATGGATGCTGAAGGCAAAGTGTAGAACCACTTCTTTGCCTTATCCTCTAGAGAAAATTGAAACAATACCAACTTGACATCATCAGCCGAAAAACCTTGACTCCCAAGAGTATTGCAAATTGAGTCATAGGCCTCCAAATGAAAGTAGGGTTCCTCCGTTGCTAGACCCTTATATTTCGGCAAACTTTGCAAAGAATTGGTTCTCACTTCAAAAGTTCTTCCTTGATTATTATGAGGAATAACCACCGGTGAAGGGTTGTGAGTAATTACCGGCCTAAAATGTGCTTCAATTCCCCTCGCATGTTCTCTAGATGCCTTCTCGGTACACCAAACCGACCCCTTGGACGAACAGGACCCATTGGTCTTGGTATATGCCCTTGTGGTGCAAATGGTTGTTGAATTTGTTGTTGTGGCATCGGTGGGTGTTGAAGTGGCCTTTGGAATTGTGGTTGTACATTCTGTGGACGAACTTGTTGCAATGGTATAGGGCGTTGCACTGGCGGCCCTTGTGGCCTTGGCCTAATATGTTGTGGTATAATTTGTTGTTGTTGTGGCACTCCACCAACACTTGACATTCCTTGAGGTTGGCCTTGCACATAACCAAATTCTCCTTGATCTCCATCACCCCCATAAGCATACCCATCTTCATCATAACCCTCAAAATCCTCATATCCCTCATCGTAACCATCTCCCCCTATACCCGAAGATTGCCCAAAGGGAAGAGTCGAGTATTGAAAACCCGACTGGTTCGATGGTCTAAAGGTAGAAGTAGCATGGACAATAGTTGAATTTGGTGCTATGGTATAGTTTGAATATGATTGACCCGCACCTGGGAAGAAATGGGTGAGAGGTGGAATTGTAGTAGAAGGGTTAAAAGTAATGGTTGGTTCTTCTTGAGTGGTAATGGGTTGTGTAGTGTTAGTTGGTGTAACATTATGAAGTAAAGTAGATTCGGTAGTAATGGTTGGGATGGTGGTATTTGGTGACGGTTGTGTTGATGATGGTATAAAAGGTGGTACAAGTTCACCCGTAGTGGGTAGTGGTGGTGGTGGATCCATGTATCTCAGTGGTGTAATCGGTGTAATTGGTGTTGTTGGTGAACCGCTAATTGTGTTTTCCCTTAACAAAATTCTGTTTGCTCGCAAAGTTCGTTCGATTTCCAGATCAAATGCTAATGGTGAAAGCTTGTGAGAGCTCCTAGTACGCATGCACCTGTCAATACCTGCACACTAACACACCCAGCGTAAACCAGAAAAAATAACAAACTTAAAACAATAAAAAATAACACACGTTGCGCACTACTCCCCGGCAACGGCGCCAAAATTTGACGTGATGTCGTGGTCACAATCAAATTTAATCCAAATACAACTAATTAGCTAGTGGTAAGTGGGTATCGAACACAGGGAGTTTGTGGAATATGTGTTATTTGGAAGATTATATCTAACTTGACTAAATTAATCTAATTGCAAGAAAAATAAAATTCAAGAGTTTATGTGAGTGAATTGGTTTTAGACTAAATTAAACTAATTAAATTGAAAGAGAAAAGATTTGGTTGTAAACAAATCAGAGACAAATGATCATCTTCAGTTTCCAGTTTTGCTTTAACATTTATGCTATCATTCCACTAGAAAGAACTACATAGACATAGTTCATGTGTGATTAGTTGCAGTGATGAAAGGGAACTAAGTACTCAAATTCCTAGAACGTGAGGTTGTTACCCGATGATCAATCAACCCTTACCCAAGCCTAACTATACCCATGATATCTCGATTGCCAACGGCACCAAGAACGTATGGTTTCAAATTAGTTTAGCACAAGAATCAACAATTTACTAGCAATAAATCACACACCATAACAAGCAATTCAATAAAGAAGAAATTGTTATTCTAGAAATATAAAATTCAAGCATAAAGTCTTACAAAACCTTCCACCAAAGATGATCATAGAGTACTTAGCCACTCATGGATTGAAACAACATCATCACAAGAGTATTATTGTTCATCAAGATCAAAGCAACAAAACTAAAGTTAGGATAATGTTCTTCAAGCTCTCCTCTCCAAAAAATAGCCAAAATTCGTCCACAAGTGAGTAGTAACCGAAAAACATGATTAGACCCCATAAAAACCCCATCAAATGACCAATAAATGCACAAGGTACAAAATTGGATCAGTCGGCGCCGTAGGCTACGCCATAGGGCCGTAGCTTACGGCGAGCAGCCAAGTCATACGGTCCTTGTCTTCTGTCTTACGGCAGGCAATGTTGAAAACTTGTTTTCAGCATAACTTTTTCGTTTCAACTCCGTTTTCTTCACCGTTTTCGCCTACGTTCTCGTAATTCATCCTCTATCATGCTATCCTCTTAATTCTTCAAATCCAAAAATTGATTTTTTATTGATGCTCCAAATTCTTTCCCTTTTATGCTCCATTTGCACCTGCACGTCCAAACAACTAGTAGTTACCAAGTTCAAACAATCAAACGTGTAAAGCATGGGATTTTAATCTTTTTAAGGCACTTAAGGGTTGTCCTACGGACCACCCGTCACATCCCCACACTTACTCGTTGCTTGTCCCAAGAACCCTATTCAAAAACCATTTCAAAACCACAAGCGATCAACATGCAAATCAAGCTAAAATGTATCGTCCTTTTACTAACTTTATATTACACCACAAGACACACCCCTCACAACAACTCTCGGTGACAAGAAATATTAGCACATTATGCTAAAACACTCAATGCACGTGTGTGATTGTGCGACAATAAGCTTGTATACAAATCAAATCTCCTCCTATCAAATATTTAGCATGCTTATGAATTAAAAGGACATTCGGGTTGTAACGGGGCTATGTGTAAAGGTAGGAAATAGTGGGAATGTGAAAGTAGCTCATTGATTCGACCCGGTTTTTATTTCTACTACTAAACAAAGCAAACATCAACTATATACACAACTTTATCAGCATTTTCAACTACTATTGCAACTAAATCCTTCTTTTTGTATTTTTCTCATATTTTTTTCTCTTTTTTTTTCTTTCTTCTTTTTTTTTGTTTTTTTTTTGTTGTTTTTTTTAAGCATAGAACTCAACAATATATACAAGAACATCAACAATCACAAACTAAATTCCTAAACCGGGTCGTCTCAATAGGTAAAATTTTGTAGGAAGTAGGTTTAGGTCACAACCGAGTGGTATAAGGTTCAAACATGGCTTTCTAAAGACCAAACCCCCACCCCTCACAATACCAAGCTCATATATGTAACGTATGAGGTCCAACCCCCAATTCCCACACTCTCACACATCTAGACGAGGCTACCTAAAAGTCCCCTATCATTTTCACAAGCATGCTAATCCTAGGCTTCAACAAGAATTCGTACACAAGTTCTATTAACACAATACACACACCGCCATTCAAAACAAGGAAAGCATCTTTAATAATCATATGTGGCTCAAAAACTCACCAAGAAATGACTAGAAAGGGGTGTCGGTGTGTCAAGTGAAACAATCTCAAGTGTTCAAATTTCGACCATTTTTCGCTTGGTTCACAAATTTTAAAATTCTCAAAAATTTCCCCCCATCCCCACACTTGGGATACATTGTCCCAATGTATGGTTTTGAAGGGAAGATCGCTTAAACCCATTCAAACTTTTTTTTTAAACTAAAGCAAACAACTAACTACCAATATTTCAAAGCTAAAGAACACAACAAGACTAAGGAAAAAGTACATTGACCTGGTGAAGTTCGCCACAACAGATGTTATAAATGATCCAATTTCCTATCACCACCTTCACACAAATCTCCGCACATCTTCCCCACACTTGAGTGTTGCCATAGCCCTGAAACATAGAAAAATAAACACAGCAAGATCAATATAAAACCCCGGGTTGCCTCCCGAGCAGCGCTAAGTTTTGAGTCTTCAGCCAGACCATGCCACCCCCGTTTATGGTGGCTCAAAGATGCGGTTCCTGCCATCTCCATCACTTCCTTGTACCATTGAGCAAAATGCATCCATCTTTTTTTGACTCGGTGGGTAATCAAATACGCTCTTGCTTGAACCCATATGCTTTTCTTCACAATCTGGTGGGTGATTTCTTCTCATTCTTTGAAACACCTTTTCACTAAACCCGCTATCCTTCGCCACAACAAAATCGTAACTAATCATCTTAGTCTGAACATCAAATGACAACTTACGGTTCTTTTCGGTCATAGTAATGATTCCTTCTCTACAATCGATTTGAGCATTTGCCGTATAGAGAAACGGTCGACCCAAAATCACCCTTTGTTGTGACGCCATCGTGGTAGTAGCATAATCTAAAACCAGAAAATCCACCGGGTATTCGAATTCTCCCAACCGCATCATAACATTCTTAACCATTCCCCGTGGACGCCTCCAACTCTCATCCGCCAAGCTCACCATGGTGTCTACATCTTCAAGCGGACCGAAATCGTACATGTCATATAGCTCACCCGGTAACACACTCATGCTCGCCCCATAATCCAACAATGCATGAGGAATTTTTAGTTTCCCCACTCGGATAGGCACGATTGGCGCTCCATACTCTTTATCATTCTCGATTTCGGCATCTTTTTCCAAACCTGCATTCACTTGATACGAAGAAGTTAGCAATGTTTCATTAAATTTTGTACTAGGAACGGTGCTTACCACATTGATATTAATACTTTTAATGTTTTTGGGATTTATCACCGTGTCACTTGGTAGCTGGCCTTTTGTTTTCTTCAATATCGCCACTTCACTTGCAAGTTGACCCATTTGGGTGGTCAAAGTTTGAATCGCTTTATCACGGGCCTCGTCCTTTTGCATCCGAACCTCATCACGTTGATTCATTCGTTGCATTTCAACTTGCATCGCCTTCAACGTCTCCATTACTTCGTTTCCACCCGAAGAGCTTTGACTCGTTTGATATTGCCTTTGAAATCCTTGGTTTCCTTGGAAATTCGGGTTAGCTTGATTTGAAGAGTTCCCATACCGAAAATTTGGGTGGTTCCTCAACCCGGGGTGGTAAGTGTTAGAATTCGTGATATAGTTTCTACCACCCCCTCCTTGACCTTGTACCGCATTAACTTCTTCATATTGCCCTTCCACCACTCCTTGGCAATTCTCAGCCGCATGACCTATTTCATTACAAATAGCACAAACATCATAAATTTGATTAGAGGTTTGAACATTACCATCGTCAACCGCATGCACTTGTGTTCGGGTGACGGCCGGTCGTGCTCTCCTTGATGCTTGAGCTTTCCTCTTTGAAGTAATCGCCATTTGTTCCAAGAACTCCCAATCGTCATTCTCATAATTTGTGCCAAAAGGCCCATTTGTAATGGACATTAAATCACGAGCATCTTCGGCACTCAACCCCTCATGGAAAGCGTTCATCAATTCCCAAAGTTCAATTCCATGGTGAGGGCAATTCTTGATCATCATGTTGAAACGCTCAAAAGCCTCATGAAACATCTCACCTTGTTGCTGCTGAAAACTCCTCAAACCCTTCCTAGCATCATTGGTCTTTTGAGCGGTGTAAAATTCATCCAAAAATATTTGTTTCATTTCCGCCCAAGTGTAAATGGATGCTGAAGGCAAAGTGTAGAACCACTTCTTTGCCTTATCCTCTAGAGAAAATTGAAACAATACCAACTTGACATCATCAGCCGAAAAACCTTGACTCCCAAGAGTATTGCAAATTGAGTCATAGGCCTCCAAATGAAAGTAGGGTTCCTCCGTTGCTAGACCCTTATATTTCGGCAAACTTTGCAAAGAATTGGTTCTCACTTCAAAAGTTCTTCCTTGATTATTATGAGGAATAACCACCGGTGAAGGGTTGTGAGTAATTACCGGCCTAAAATGTGCTTCAATTCCCCTCGCATGTTCTCTAGATGCCTTCTCGGTACACCAAACCGACCCCTTGGACGAACAGGACCCATTGGTCTTGGTATATGCCCTTGTGGTGCAAATGGTTGTTGAATTTGTTGTTGTGGCATCGGATGGGTGTTGAAGTGGCCTTTGGAATTGTGGTTGTACATTCTGTGGACGAACTTGTTGCAATGGTATAGGGCGTTGCACTGGCGGCCCTTGTGGCCTTGGCCTAATATGTTGTGGTATAATTTGTTGTTGTTGTGGCACTCCACCAACACTTGACATTCCTTGAGGTTGGCCTTGCACATAACCAAATTCTCCTTGATCTCCATCACCCCCATAAGCATACCCATCTTCATCATAACCCTCAAAATCCTCATATCCCTCATCGTAACCATCTCCCCCTATACCCGAAGATTGCCCAAAGGGAAGAGTCGAGTATTGAAAACCCGACTGGTTCGATGGTCTAAAGGTAGAAGTAGCATGGACAATAGTTGAATTTGGTGCTATGGTATAGTTTGAATATGATTGACCCGCACCTGGGAAGAAATGGGTGAGAGGTGGAATTGTAGTAGAAGGGTTAAAAGTAATGGTTGGTTCTTCTTGAGTGGTAATGGGTTGTGTGGTGTTAGTTGGTGTAACATTATGAAGTAAAGTAGATTCGGTAGTAATGGTTGGGATGGTGGTGTTTGGTGACGGTTGTGTTGATGATGGTATAAAAGGTGGTACAAGTTCACCCGTAGTGGGTAGTGGTGGTGGTGGATCCATGTATCTCAGTGGTGTAATCGGTGTAATTGGTGTTGTTGGTGAACCGCTAATTGTGTTTTCCCTTAACAAAATTCTGTTTGCTCGCAAAGTTCGTTCGATTTCCGGATCAAATGCTAATGGTGAAAGCTTGTGAGAGCTCCTAGTACGCATGCACCTGTCAATACTTGCACACTAACACACCCAGCGTAAACCAGAAAAAATAACAAACTTAAAACAATAAAAAATAACACACGTTGCGCACTACTCCCCGGCAACGGCGCCAAAATTTGACGTGATGTCGTGGTCACAATCAAATTTAATCCAAATACAACTAATTAGCTAGTGGTAAGTGGGTATCGAACACAGGGAGTTTGTGGAATATGTGTTATTTGGAAGATTATATCTAACTTGACTAAATTAATCTAATTGCAAGAAAAATAAAGTTCAAGAGTTTATGTGAGTGAATTGGTTTTAGACTAAATTAAACTAATTAAATTGAAAGAGAAAAGATTTGGTTGTAAACAAATTAGAGACAAATGATCATCTTCAGTTTCCGGTTTTGCTTTAACATTTATGCTATCATTCCACTAGAAAGAACTACATAGACATAGTTCATGTGTGATTAGTTGCAGTGATGAAAGGGAACTAAGTACTCAGATTCCTAGAACGTGAGGTTGTTACCCGATGATCAATCAACCCTTACCCAAGCCTAACTATACCCATGATATCTCGATTGCCAACGGCACCAAGAACGTATGGTTTCAAATTAGTTTAGCACAAGAATCAACAATTTACTAGCAATCAATCACACACCATAACAAGCAATTCAATAAAGAAGAAATTGTTATTCTAGAAATATAAAATTCAAGCATAAAGTCTTACAAAACCTTCCACCAAAGATGATCATAGAGTACTTAGCCACTCATGGATTGAAACAACATCATCACAAGAGTATTATTGTTCATCAAGATCAAAGCAACAAAACTAAAGATTAGGATAATGTTCTTCAAGCTCTCCTCTGCAAAAATTAGCCAAAATTCGTCCACAAGTGAGTAGTAACCGAAAAACATGATTAGACCCCATAAAAACCCCATCAAATGACCAATAAATGCACAAGTTACAAAATTGGATCAGTCGGCGCCGTAAGCTACGCCATAGGGCCGTAGCTTACGGCGAGCAGCCAAGTCATACGGTCCTTGTCTTCTGTCTTACGGCATGCAATGTTGAAAACTTGTTTTCAGCATAACTTTTTCGTTTCAACTCCGTTTTCGCCTACGTTCTCGTAATTTTGTCCTCTATCATGCTATCCTCTTAATTCTTCAATTCCAAAAATTGATTTTTTATTGATGCTCCAAATTCTTTCCCTTTTATGCTCCATTTGCACCTGCACGTCCAAACAACTAGTAGTTACCAAGTTCAAACAATCAAACGTGTAAAGCATGGGATTTTAATCTTTTTAAGGCACTTAAGGGTTGTCCTACGGACCACCCGTCATGTAACCTTATCACCGAAATGAATAAAACCGTAAATATTGATTACTTAACAATAACCCAACAAACTGGGCGTTGTGCTAATCCTATAGCGTTATACATGTTAAGGGAAACTTTTTAAAGTTAATGATAGATAGCATGCATAAGATTGTCTCAGTATGTATAAACAAGTAGCATAATAAGTAAGCATGTTTAAGGATTGAGTGTTTGCATAATACTGATTGTATGGTTGATTGTGATTTTAATACGGTTACATGTTGCAACCCAAATAGTGTTTAAAGAATAACATGGGTCAAGTATGAACTCACAGGTATGGAATCCTAGAGGAACCTCAACCCTTCTCAAGATGATCAAAAAGAACCCTAAAAGCTGTTAAACACAACGGTTAGTCGGATTGCCTCCCAACAAAACTGACAATGCTAAAAAGGTCTACCTCACAGCGTGACAATCTCAATGCACCCTAAAGTGTAAAGGGTAAGTCCACGAACACCTAATTAGATTTAGGTAAGTAACTATCAAACGAAAATAAAAGGAAGACTCCTTCACACGCAATCAAACCCTAAACCGTCTAATGACGAAGACAAACCTAACTAATCCTCACTTCAAAGCTATAAGACTAGGCAGAACAATTCGAACCTATAAATCCTTAATCACAGTTCCTACGAGAATCATCGGCAATTAACCATAAACTAATCGCAAACACACAGTAGGCGACCTAACTAGCATTCATACATGATAGATCATCACAAAAACAAAAGTGGAACAAGTGAATAAGTATAAAGCAGAATTAAGCATGCAATGACAACTGAATTCGTGAACAAGACAAGTTGCAAAAACATTAATTCATTAACTCGTTACCAAAAAACCGTTTTAAACCATTATTCAACAAATATTCATCATTAAACCTAGGTAGTAACAAACGTTTTAGCCAAAAAAATCTTCCCTGAAATAGAAGTAATCATCAAAAGATATTTAACATTCATGATGGAAAGCAAAATAAACAAGGAAACGAAGAACCGAATGCTTAGCACGTGAAAGATCATGATCCCGGAGCTTAAAACCTTGAATCCTTGCGTCTTGAAACCTCAAATTCACCTATAGAAGTTGTTAATTCGTCCAGGTGTTCGATAATGATCACTTAAGTTCGTATTCTAGTTATATTAGGTCAAACTCGCAACTCAAACAACTTCCAGCGATCTGGAGTTCCGTTGGATGATGTAACGGGCAAACCTTTCATCTCTCGCGTAGCGTGAGAACCTTAAATCACGCAATGACATTTACACCCCTCGCGTCACGCAAGGGCTTGCTCGCGCGACGCGACAGGGTGAATTTCAGCATTTTCTTCGTTTTTCAATTCCCGATCAACTGTGACTCGTCCGGAGGCTCGGTTTTGTTCAATTTAGCTTGTTTTTTACTTCCTTTCTCTTCTAGAGCCCTGCAAATCACAAACTATTAAATATGCTAAATCCTAACTAAAACGACACAAAACGATGGGAAAACTGTACAAACTTTACACGAAAACTAGATGTATTTTGCAATACATCAGTGATCATGTGGTCGCACTTGTCACACCCTCTTAAACACGATCATGTATGCAAGGTGTGTACATGCATATTTGCATAGGCACCTACATGTGGCTTGCTTGTATACATATTAACAATTTATAACCCATTAGTAACATTGTTTTTATTTTTTGTCCTTTAGTGAAATCTGCATTTACACAACTTCATCTTTAATATGTTATCATTTGGCCCTTCAACTTTGATAAAGTTATATTTCACTTTAATAAAATTATTTTTTTTGAATGACTAATGTTACCCTTTTTACACCATTAATTCTAAATTATTCCTTCTTGCCTAGGTTTGAACATAGAACCTTTCTTATAAGAGTCATATGCCTCTACCAAGTGGGTTACCCCACAACTTTTAAACTCTAATAACGTTATCATTTTGAGCTTGAAACTTCTGTTATGTGATTTTTTTACAGTTTCATTTTATTATCAACACTCCACTCGAGTTATTTTTATAGACGTTTTGACATTAATTTTTATAACATTGTTTTTAAACCGACCGATGGTTTTAAACATTTTTTTTTAATTGTTCGGTTTTTTAAGCGGCCCGACGCTCATCTCTAAATACACCATTGCGACATGCTTTTTTATTTATGTTTAAAATGCTTGCTATAATATGCGGTCTACGTGCTTATCTTCAGGGGAGGCTTAGATGGTGTGTGGGGAGAACTTCCGCACAAGGTCCTTGATTTCACAGGGCATATGGTTTAAAAAAAATTCCGATATATATATATATATATATATATGTTAATTTTTTTAAAATAGAAACCCATACCAATTTCGATTAAGGCTCATTTACAAATCATTTTTTATGGCTTAGACTTTAGAATTTAGCCGACTAGGTTAATTGAGCCCATTACTAATTGAAAACGAAGTCTTAGATAATATAAATTATGAAGAGTTGATCCACCAATTTGCTATGAAAAATGCAAGGAGGGTTGCACGAATCATTGGTTAGCTATTAGTTTATTAGTTATTACGGTATGTAATGTAACTCATTTGAATACTATAATTTTCTCATTTTTCGTAATTGCATTGTTTATCGAATACTAAGATTTTGTCATTTTCTTAATTGCATTGTTTGTCGTTAAGGCATAAGGGCACATTTTTAGAGTTCGAACATAGTACATGAATTCTCAGAGACGCCACTACTTATCTTTATATACGTTTTAGTGTAACATTGTTCAAATAACTTGATATGACGTAAGGTTTTTTGTGAATTTAAATATACCATCCCAACATGATTTTATTTCGTAATATCACGATTTTCTTAAGGGTCGTATTATTGGCACACCTTGAGGGATTAAATCGACACCCTCAATACGCATCGTATAGGCCTATACGATGCGTATTGAGGTGGGTTCAAACTTCTATGTCTGCCAAAGGCTGCCAATGTCCCCTACCAAAAAGTAATACGCATCGTATAGGCCTATACGATGTGTATTAAGGGTGTCGATTTAATTTTTTAATTTTTGCAAGGTAGCTTCCTGTCACACGGTAGCTTTCCGTCACGCGAACGAAGAAGCAGCACTTTGGACATTTGTCGGTCTTCAAATATCTAGGAAACATTATTTGAGAATACCCCTGAATTTATCGAAGATGTAGAATGAGATACTCCATTGTTGGGTTATCATCTTTTAACCCCATTTTCCCTAAATTTATCGATTCTGTTTTTCAACAGGGATGTAATACAATGATTCCTCTCAATTGAATAGACCGACACTTGCTTCATAGGACTCACTTGAATCGTCTCGGATGTAATAACAGTATGTTTAGCAGTCGTGCCTGCAATTGGAATTGATCTTGGAATAACATACTTTTGTTACCATATGACACATGATAAAAGCGCTTCTTTAGACAATCTGCGATTATGTTCCGCAAATTGGGAACCACATATTTGCTTCAAAATTTACGTCTGATGTCCATGTTTGATCACATTTGACTTCATCTGCGGCAGTCCACTGACTTTCTTCCCCCGTGTCTGCACCGTGATATTCATATTCTTGGTTCAATACCAATTCATCTTTAGTAGTGTTTGTTTGAGAACCTGATTCAGATACACAATTGTTCTCCAATTCCAGATCAACAATCAAATACACAACGGTTCTCCAATTCCAGATCAGTAATGTAAGGAGAAACGTTGAGATAACGGACATCCATCAAGCTCAAAAAGAAAACTTGTGTTTCCCATTAAAATTAACAAGGTGGTCTCTTTGCTTCGTCCACTAGAACTATTTGTGTATGCATTCTTTTGGTAGTTAAAGCGCTAATGAGGCACCATTAGAAGAAGTACCCAATAAGAAACAAATCTGTAAAATTAAACAATATCGATTTGTTATAACAGGATGGATGTGACACACACAGATAGATAATATCTGATTGTTTCAGTTTTTTCTGACTATTTCAGTTATGTTTCAATAAATAATATCTAACTGAGAAGCACTAAATTAACAATGGTTCTCCAATTCCAGATCAGTAATGTAAGGAGAAACGTTGAGATAACGGACATCCACCAAGCTCAAAAGGAAACAAGGTGGTCTGTCTACACCGTCATCTTCATATTATTGGTTCAATACCAACTCATCTTTAGTAGTGTTTGTTTGAGAACCTGATTCAGATACATAAATCTTGAAGCAAATATGTGGTTCCCAGTTGGTTACAGAAACCACTAGCAGAAGAACCCGACACGTCTTCATGTTACTGAGAATGTTTTCAAAATTGAAGGAAAAGGAAAAAAGGTTGCTGAAGTTTCGTCTTCTATGATGATCCGAAACATTCCGAATAACTACAAAAAGATTTGTTGCATACTGATTATTGAAAAGATTTGTTGAAATCGAAGAAAAGAGTAAAAAAAATTAATTGAGGCGTGCATTGGAAGCCTGACAAACAGTCTTGCAATTATATCGTGTTAAGATGTTTCTAACTAAACCCTTGAATCCCAATGCTTCTCTAAAAATATTTGTTTCTTTTGCTAGTGTTTCCCATAGTCACAAACAATTGCGGTTTGTATTTCGCATAGCCACCGTTTTCGTAGTTAAATGTACGGTTGCGGTCTGCACATTCAATCTTCATTGCTTCATTGCACATTCAATTTTCACAGTTGCATTTGGAACAAGAATGTGACAACCCGAACTTTCAGGTTAGTGTCATTTTGTTTCGTGACCTTAACTTTCCAACGCTTCCTCTTGTGTTAAAATTGTTAAACGTTTTATTCTATGCTAAACGTAAACGGAATTGGATTATGTGCTTGTATCTTTGGGCCGCATATGATGGGTCACCTACATATCCCCTTTTGCTACACAATAACTTCGGCCCACACACAATTGGGTATCGCAGGCCTTAACTATAACAAAAACAATCAAGACTTTGTAATGGGCCGGTTGATGTTGTTAGTGGGCCGGCCTTGTTGCCACCATTTAAAACACACGCACAACACATCTAAGTTGTATATGTGATATAGGTGAAGCCCAAGGAATTTATAAGTGATTTATGTGGGCCGGTCACTCTAAAATTGTACACGCATGCACCCTAAGCCCAACTTATGGAATTTATATGCATGTACGTATGCATTGGTTTGGTTGTTGGTATCTTTTAAACATTATAACAAACCCTAGAGATACTTGGTGATCGACAACAGGAGACCCCTCCCCTCTTCGAAACATCACTCTATTGGAACAAGCCTTGTGGTTAGTGATTTGTATTCATGCTAAATTTCTACTTGTTTGATTTTGTTATACATAGGTCTGATTAACACAAGGTGGTTACGTGTGATATGTGATAACCATGCTTTATGAAAAAAGTAGGTTGTTAGTATGAAAAACAAGTAATCGGCTATGTGATGTGTCAATGGGTATGTTAAGTATGTTTGATAATTGCTTGTAAACTGAGAATGAATCGAATTAGATAAACCATGATCTTGGTTGAGTTATGATGTATGACAATAACTAGGTTACTTAGTTTAATAATAATTGGACAATTAATATTAATGTTTCGATAAGAAGGACAGCATGATAGGTGGTTATTATTCTGATCAATCGAGCGTCTAGACTTAGCCATGGGTGAGTTTCTTTGATGTGATTAATTGGTTTAAGGGGAGTTATAAGGTGCTGTTTATGATGTTCTATCCATGGGGATCATTAATATAGATGCTAACAGAATATATGTTAATGATTGATCTAGATTATGTAATGGAAGGATCATAGTGATAGTTGTCTGATGTGCTTCGTTTGAATGATTAATATTGTTGATGTGACCTTAGGTGATAACATGATTGAATAATTATGGGTGTAACTAGTTTAGGGGGTTACTGATGTTGATAATGATTATAGTTAATAACCCATAAACAATAAGAATGAGTAATTTGGGCTTGGTATGTGTTTGGGCCACCACAGCATAACAAAATCGTGCGTGAATCTGTTGGGCCGCTTCACATGAGAACCAAATTAACTAGCGGGTGGGCCGCCGCACATGTGATGCGAAGTGGGCTTTGGGAATTAAACAAGTGGGCCGGGACGGGTTGGGCCTGGGTCTCACACAATGGGTCTACGGGCCACGAGTGGTACATGAATTTGCACATTTTTGTATGTTTGAAACATGATGTTATTTGAATATTTGAAACGTGATAGGCGAAGTATAACTCTATACATGTAGCACCTAGTATGCGAACATACTTTACATGATGGAATTCGTGCATGACTAAGTGTTATAACATGTCTGTGGATAAATGTATACTACGTGTGTAAATGTGAACAAAGTGTAAGTAAACACAAAACTAATTGATATTGATACTCATGCTAGGAAGTGTTTGACCAACTGATAAACGGGTAGTTAATCTTACCGAGCAAACCGAAGGTGAGTTCATTCATCTTGAGCATGCGTCCCGGTGGTTGGGACAGTCATTGGGTATCCCTGAGAGGGATTGGTTTTGGGTAAATCATGGGTATTCCTGAGAGGAATATGTCTTTAGGTAAATCTGGAATGTTGGATAATATACTCATCCTATCACCATTAAAGTCCCTCCATGTTGTTTGGTTACCTGAGAGGTAACAAGGTATTAGTTGGTAGCGCTACTTAGGTTTGGCACCCTCACCCCGTACCTGAGAGGACGGGTGTGAACTAATGACCTAGTCATGACCAATGCTTTGATAGGAGCATTGGAGAAAGGGCAAAATAATCAAGAGCCATCTTGTATTCGGGGTATTATCAACATTAAATTCAATGGATTAACTAAACACTTGGTAACCAACATTTTCGTAAAACTATGAACTCACCAGCGTTGTCTGATACACTTGTTGCATGCTCGCAGGTCGTTAGATATCTTGGATTTGGGAACTTGCTGTCTGGAGTAGCTGGAGTGGTCATGGGTCGACTAGAGGGATTCATGTGATTGATTTCTCGATACTATACATTGGTTTTGAAACTGTTTAACTTTGGTTTATCATTTGCTTCCGCTGAACATGTTGGTTTCATTTAAACTTGTTGATGATATTTTCATTAATAATTGAGGATTTTATTTATTAGTGGCTCGTTATTGGTACGTCACACGCCTAACAGGGACTTTCCTAGGTGGTATTTTAGGGGTGTGACAAAGAAGTCCAACAATCCGTTTATTATCTGTTGTTGTCTAAACAATATGAATGCACGCAACGAATTTGACAACTGTGACAACTTATTAAAAGTATAAATCACCTCCAATCCTTTCCTGGTCAAATCACACACTATAAAGTTTAAACTTATCGTGTGTTGTAGTTTGGAAAGATTACTGAATAGAGATCTAAATAACAAACTGTGGAGAACTTGTTTGCGTTATCCATCAACATAAGCTAAAATATGCTAAAATACGTTAAAATACGCTAAAATACATTAAAATACGCTAAAATACGTTAAAATACGCTAAAATACGTAAAAATACGCTAAAATACGCTAAAATACGTCAGAATACGCTCAATTACGTCAATAATACTATTAAATATGCAACAATATGTTAGAATACGTCAAAATACGCAAAAATACGTCAAAATACGCGACTAACGATATTTCCACACGTATACATATAACACGGCACTATGGAGTACAAGTGGCTTTCAAACAAAACTTTACGTAATCATAGAATACGATATTCACACGCAACCGAACGGCACCGAAACGACTTATGTTGAAGGTATACGTCATAAAACGACAAAATGTGCGAAAGTTCGGCAAAAAACGACGCGTATACGCGTCGAACCGAGGGGTACACGATAAAACTAAATTTGAATTAATGTCATATACGATCGTATAGGCCTAAGTCGTATCGTATATCGGCTTAATACGAATCGTATAGGCCTATACGATACGTCTTAAACTTTGAATTTTCTCAAAAAATACCCCTGATTTTATCAGAAAAACAGGGGTATTTTAGTAAATTCATCGGTTAATACGCATCGTATAGGCCTATACGATGCGTATTAAATTATAAATTTCTAAAAAATGTGTTTCAAATCAAGGGTTCCATCATTACAACCACTTTGTTTTCAACGGGGATGTAATGCAATGATTCCTCTCAATTGAATAGACAGACACTTGCTTCATAGGACTCACTTGAATCGTCTCGAACAACATAAATAACAGCTTCGGTTTCATCAGCTCGAAGAAGTTTCTCTCGATCAGGTGTCCCAATAGATTCTCCCTTTTAACAATGTCCTGTTAATTGTTTTATTTTTTTTCTACTTTTAGAAAGGTTTGACCACGTGTGATCCAGAGGTCGGTCTCGAGTGGGCATAAGATCCGTGGGCCCTATTGTCGGATCTGTGACTCCATTGAAGATATGATTAAGGTAAGCATGAAGTATCATGTGTCATAAAACGGAACAAAATCCCATATTGTCTAAAGAAGCGCTTTTATCATGTGTCATATTAGAGTAGTATGAGTCTGAGTCCATTGTGGTTCGTGTCGGGTTTGTATTTCCCATAGCCATCGTTTTCGTAGTACAAAACGGTTGCGGTTTGCACATTCAATCTTCATTGCTTCATTATAATTAATAATGCGGTCTCGATTGAAGATCTAATTGCAAGACTGTTTGTCGGGCTTCCAATGCTCACACAGGGGTGCTGGTCTTTTCTCCCACTGTGCAAACAAGTTCTCCGCAGAAGTGATGATCTGAAACATTCCGAACCACTAGCAGAAGAACCCAACACAAGCAAGTTCTTCGCAGTTTGTTATTCAACTGAAAAACCAACATTCCTTCAAATCGAAATAACAGCTTCGGTTTCATCAGTTGCATCATTTACCGTGGAATGCATCCTTATTTATGTAAATCGCACAAACAAGCATGCCTTGAACGAGTCTAGAGCACGCGTAATCCTCAACCGGCTTTGAAACCGGACGGAATCTATGGAAATGATCTTGGAACAACATACTCTTGTGTGGCAGCCTGGATTGATAAGCATAATGCGACTCTTCTACTCTCAAACAAGAATATGCATTGACTTATTCATGTGACAGTCAACAAGGTATCGTCGTTGTGGAGAACAACCTCGTTTAATAGCAAGATAAGAAGGATGCGATATCGGCAGTTAGCTCGAAGTAGTTTCTCTCGATCATTCAACACGTGTAATCCAGAGGTCGGTCTTGGGTGGGCATAAGATCTGTGGGCCCTATTGTCGGATCTGTGACTCCGTGGAAGATCTGAATATCCCCTTGGTAGTTGTTACCATATGTCACATGATAAAAGCGCTTCTTTAGACAATCTGGGATTATGTTCCGTTACGTTTTAGTTGTTACCATGTGACACATCAAAAAATAAACTTCAAAAATCAGATGATTCAGATTCAGGGAGCAGATGTGTTGGTAACTTTCATTGTTTGATTTGACCAAGAAAGGATTGGAAGTGATTTGTACTTTTAATAAGCTGTCACAGTTGTCAAATTCATTGCGTGCATTCATAATTTTTTGTGTTTTCTAGGTCATTTGAATTAACCAACATACATTGATCGACGATTTTAACTTGAAACCGGTTTTACCTCATGAAAAGGAAAGAAACAAACCAACAAAATTCGAATACTGAAAAACCAACATACCTTCAACCATTCTAAACCCTAGCTGGAAACAAACCAACAAAATCCGAATACTGAAAAACATCAGCAACCATTTTTCCTTTTCCTTCAATTTCGAGAACATTCTCCCTAACATGATAAAAGCGCTTATTTTGCTAGTGGGTTTTATAAGTCAAAGTTAACTTTCAGATTCAGATTCAGATTCAGGAAGACATGTCGGGTTCTGTACCCATCCCCGCGTTGATAGCTTCCGTTTTATTACAGTCATACGACACAGGGGTCTAGTCCTCAGTTATGTCAAGATCGTGTCAAGATCTTTATCTATCATGTCATCGACCAACTACTCGAAATCCCTTTCGTTTCTCGGGTTCGCATTCGACACAACACATCAAAAAATAAACTTCAAAAAATCAGTGCCTTGATACGCATCGTATAGGCCTATACGATGCGTATAAAGCCCGCCGCCAGACATACCCTGCACCTGTCAGTCTGCCATGTCTTTTACTTTATTTCAATACGCATCGTATAGGCCTATATGATGCGTCTTAAATTCAAAAAGTGTGTAAATAGACAGAGGGGTATGCCATTAAAATATCCCTTTCTTAATTTTATGTACGTTTTTAACCGACCATGAAATAGTTTTTGAATAAATAACGGAATAGCCGAATAGGTGGTCTTATCGTCATATCTAAAGGTGTGTTATTATGGTACGGTGGGAAACCACGATGATACCGACATTTTAAATTGGGGAAATATTATAACAATTTTAAATATCGTTTTTGTATTTTTCATACCACGAGTGGATAAGATCACGGAACGACGTCGTAAATAGGGTTTGATACAACAGACCCCTTAACTTTAATAAATGTCCATGTTGCATCTCTATTGTTTTAAAAACTGACACTTCAGCCCTCCATCTTTTGAGATCATGACATCCACCTCTTTATTTAATAAAAGTCAAAATTCTCTAACTCTTCCGGCAATAATCACAAACGCAAGTGCATCTATGATCTATTTTGGTTAACTTATTTAGGGGGAATTTTATATATCCTACTCAAAACTTTCAAAATTACATATATATTTAAAATACAAGGTTAAGGTTTCAATGTAGGAACGTTCCTTCGGGGCCTATGTGAATATAGATCGATGATAACTGATAAACTATTTTTGAGTGGATTTAAAAAATTAAAGTTTGATATCGGATTTAGTTTGGTAATTGGGTTATATGACAAATGGGTTTACTTGTTTAAATAGGCTTAAACTAAATACGAAGGTAATGGGTTTAAAAAACTTATTGTGTTTCAAATTTAATTATAGGCTTTTATTTAAAAAAATATATACAATATATTTATATAGTCTTAGGATTCTGTAAAAAAAAGACATTTTTCGTGTGAAGTATGAGAAGACATAAGAATTGACATGTTTTGGGTTGTTTTGACAATAAAAACA
The DNA here is from genome assembly GCA_030545235.1 of Helianthus tuberosus. Classification (NCBI taxonomy): domain Eukaryota; kingdom Viridiplantae; phylum Streptophyta; class Magnoliopsida; order Asterales; family Asteraceae; genus Helianthus; species Helianthus tuberosus. The sequence goes on from JARYGA010060228.1 coordinate 118,003, forward strand.
CAAAAACATAACAATTTAAGACACAATGCAATGAATTATAGGCTTAAAACTTAAAACACCATGCCAAGAACATTAAGTAGTGGGGTTTAAGTGTTAAGCAGTTTGTTTTAGTTGTGTTTTAAATTTCACACCTATAATATGTTGCATTGTGTTTTAACTTTTAAATGGTTATGTTTGGTGTTTTTCTTGCCAAAACAACCTAAAACATCATGGCTAAGTCCAAAACATGATACCATGTCAATTTCTATGACTTCTCATATTTCTCACGAAATATGTTCTTTTAACAGGAACCTCACCCTATGTATATAAACTTTCTGGCCCGCCCTGGTGTAGTTGTCCACCTCGTCCTTAACCGAGGTCAGTCATGTTTCAATGCATAATGTAAAATATTCTTCAAGTATGATTTGAAAAAAAAAAGTAACTTTACAAATTTATAGAAGGATATATATAAAATAGCCCCTTTTGTATAAGATTAGATCATTCATCAACAATTTCAATTTTTGAAACAAACTATATATCTTATAACATGAAAACAAATCTCATTGTTATATCATACAAGCAACAAGGCTGTAATAAATATCTATAATCTCATAACAGCCAAAAAAAAAAAAACAAAAACAAAAACAAAAACCTTGATGGCCTTCAATGCATAACAAAACAGAACAAGAGGGTGAAATGTGACAAACTTAAAACTAGAAGGAACCCAAAAGCCATCTTAAACTCTACTCAATGTCACTACATGAATCACTGAAACAGTCTCAACACTTTCACAACCTTTAATCCAAACCAAGATTCCTCTTACTTGTTCAAGAACATGCTTCTAAACACCCCTACTTGTGCACACATCTTCACCCCAAAAAACCACCATCTCACCACCACTTCTTCACTTCTGCCCAAAACCCCTTTCCCCCCTTCTGGGCTGCCCTTTTTTGGTACAAAAATCAAGGGTTGTTCATCAGTTTGTGGGTTCACATCTGGGGTTGAAAGATCATGCATCAAAAGTTCATTGATTGAAGCCCCTGTTTTGTGGGCTGGTAGAGTGTGCATATTTTATGCCCTGTTGAAAGCTGGCTTGGCTGGATCCCCTTCTAATCCACTCTCAGTTTCATCCACATCAGGTGTGTGTGTGTGTTTTTTTTTTTTTTTTTTTTTTTTTAATGATGGTTGATAGTTAATACACACAGAGAGACATATAAACATGGGTTTTGATGTATTACTTATTTGGTCTTGATTTATTGTTGATTTTGTAGAAGTGTTAGTGTAATGCATCATTGTATTCAAGATTTAAATAATTACCTTTTTGCCAGTAAAAATCCCAACTTTTTTGTTGATGAAATACCCATTTTGTAGAAAATTAATGGGTTTTTTTTTCATAAGTAGATTAGGAATTAATTATATTGTTTGAGGCACATGTTTTGTGAACTATAAAAGGTGTTTATTGTGTGTGATTTTTTTATTTTTTTAAATTTTTTTGATAATTTGTTGTTGATTTTGTTTTGTAGAGCTTGAGACTGATGGTGATGATTTGGGTTTCTCCAAATGGTTTGAAAAGTTCAAGCAGAACCCAGGTTTGTTTTATTAATCAGATGTTTATAATGATATATTTAACAATGATCATTATAAAGAAAATGTAATCTAATTATAAGTTTATAATGATATATTTATCTGGTTTTGGATGAAATATTCAATCTAATAGATTTAGTCATATAGTGCAACATTTCACTAAAAGAATTATATAGGAAGTTAATTCTTGTTTTCCTTACTGGTAGAGAAAGAAGCAGCAGATAAAAGAAAACTAGTTAGCAAATGGCACCCGACGACAAAGGGTACACTTCGACGAAACTACAGAGTCCAATCGAAAACCGAGGGGCGTCGGCTTCTAAAAGCCGTAGCCTCCTTACTTTCAGACGACGATCACTTCAGAGACGCCACCTCTCACAAGGTTACTAATCGTTTTCTGTTCATGTTTCTTTTCTAAATTTGATCAAACAATGTTCTAAAAAGCTAAGCAGTTAATATTATATCGGTCTCCTAGTGAGATATCAGTGCAAAATATCGGTACTGATATTATCAGCGATATTGACGGATATATCACCGATTTTCCCAATATTAGTATCTTTCTTCTTAGTTCTACGATATCCGATTTTTTTACCACATTAACTGCATAGCTAAAAAGTAAAGTTTTGCAGGGTTGTCAAATTAGGCGAGAGAGCGCTCATGGAGAAAGCGTATGCTGCAACAACGTGAGAGCGTTGTTTGATGAGCTCCCGACACCGCATTTGGTTGTCGAGATCACTCCGTTCCCAGCTGGCCCGCTCACGGAAAGTGATTACGCTAGAGCTGAGAAGTTGGAAAGAGTTCTTAGATCGGGTCCTTCTGTTTGATCATCGTGTTGTATGTAACATAATGTACATATACATTTTCATTTAATCATCAAAATTTGAGTTGTGTCAAAGATTGTTCTAATGTTACAACTTGTGAAATTTCTAAGTGAATGGGTAGAAGTTTGAGAAAAGTAGACTGCCAATGAGGATGTAGGCTGCACAGTAGCCCCAAATCAAGTATCCCCAGCCTTTGTGAGATGTTAATACATATGAAGCAAACCAATAGATTGGTGGGCTTGATGACAAAAACCGTGTAGCAACCTGTAACAAATCATATTATTATTAACACATAAGAATTTGTTTTTCATATATGTATACATAGGGCTGTAAACGAACCGAACGTTCAGCGAACAGTTCGTGAACCGTTCGGCGGGAAGTTCGTTTATGTTCGTTCGTTTAATAAACGAACGAACATGAACAAGAATTTTCGTTCGATTAGTTAAATGAACGAACATGAACAGAGGTCTCGTTCGTTCGATTGTGTTCGTGAACGTTCGGTAAGGTGTTCGTGAACGTGTTCGTGAACATTCGTTGATTTGCGTTCGTTTATGTTCGTATGTTTGTGTTTTAATTAAAGATCTTTGTACTTTCTTATATTTTATTTGTACTTTTTATATTATTAAACTTTTATTTTATTTTATTTCTCTAACAATTAAACTAGGAAACCCACTTTCACCTTGTTTATGCATCATTTCCCTTTCATTTCTCATTATTTACATCCACGAATACGATCGACCTCCGTTTCACAATAAGGGATTCAAGTTCGACTGCTACTCTCTGGGCCATCTATCTTTATCCTTCGTCGCGTTCGCCAAATTTATTTGTGTTCGTGAACCGTTCGCGAACACGCTCATTTCCTTAACGAACGAACACGAACATAAAATCTCGTTCGGTAAGTGTTCATGAACCGTTCGTGAACATATTTATTTCCTTAACGAACGAACACGAACAAGGCCTTGTTCGTGTTCGTTCGGTTCGTTTACAGCCCTATGTATACATGTACAGATAAACGTATATGCATGTGGTGGCGTGTTCAATACACAATGATTTTAAGTAGAGAACCACAAAAACCGTATAAACACTTGTACGTACTGCCGACTGGATGTAGCTGAAGATGAACATATCGTTTTTTTAGGAACCAAAACCGGTTTTTTTTGCTGGTTCTTGGCCAAAGGTTTGGTTCCAGCCCAGTTTCGGTTCATGCGCACCCTTTTTAACCGTTTTTACGACAAGAGTTAAATAAAAAACATAAAATACAATTTTTTTTATAGTTTCTGAACTATTTTAAGATAATAATAACCGGTTTTTTTAATATATATATATTTTTTAAACTCAATAAAATAACAATTTATTAAATAAATTGGACCGTTTTTTATATATATATATTTTTAAAATCAATAAAATAACATTTTATTAAATAAATGGACTCGTCTTTTTCCAAACCGGTTTGGCCAAAAACTGGTTTGGTTCGGTTTTTGGCGTGGAGAATAGGAACCGGTCCCAAACCTACGGTTTGTATAGCAAACTGAACCGCTTTATACAATTTCGGTTCCGAACAGGTTCGGTTAACCGGTCTTGTGTTCACCTCTAGATGTAGCTAGAGAGATAACATTCTGTAACCACCTTATGTAACTAAAAAGCAATAAACATGTGTTTATACGGTTTTTCCTCTACTTTAAAACCAATTTAGTGTTGAACAACCCTCTTATGTATATATGAAAAAGTTGCAATTTACCTGGACATGCATGACAAAAAACGCTGTGGCCACCATGAAACCCAAGTGTAAAACAAACGGGACGATGATAATCGAAAATCTTTCTAATTTTTCAACTGGTACATTATCTGTGGAGAGAGCGGTAGGCCCCACTTCTTGTTTGCTGTGTTTTCTCCTTCTAAGAGCCTGGTCTTCTGTTTGAACAGCAATGATCAGAAGAAAATTTTAGAGTAAAATGCCATTTCTGTCCCTGAGGTTTGGTCAGTTTTGCGACTTTCATCCAAAGGCTTGTTTTTTCGCACCTGGATCCAAAAGGTTTGAAATCTTGCCATTTTCATCCAGCTCGTTAACTCCATCCATTTTTCTCCGTTAAATCAAGGGTATTCCCGTCTTTTTTGTTAACTTAAGGGTAATTCGGTTTTTTTCACTTTATGTACAAGCATTTGGCATAATGTACAAGTATTTAAAATACCCTTACTAAATAAAAAAAATATAGGTAAAAAGACGAAAATACCTCTGACTTAACGGAGAAAAATGGATGGAGTTAACGAGCCGGATGAAAATGGCAAGATTTCAAACCTTTTGGATCCAGGTGCGGAAAAACAAACCATTGGACGAAAGTCGAAAAACTGTCCAAACCATAGGGACGAAACTGGCATTTTACTCAAAATTTTATAAATAGATAAAAGGCGTAACTTGCAGAATTCATGGTTCAGATTCATACCTCGACTTACTGTTGATGTTTGAGTCTCCAAAAAAGAAGCGGTTTTCGGGTCAACTTGAAAACTGAGTGAAAAGAAAGCCGTAGGCTGTAGCTTCACATAATAGATAATTGAGCAGACTGCCATTGAAAGTATTGGTGATGCAAGAAGAAAATTCGGCAACTGTTTAAACTGAAAATATCGTAGAAAACCAACGCCCCTAACATCAAAAAAGATTATTAACACAAGAGATCATTTACGCGAATCAGCGATTATCAAAAGTTAAAAATAACATAAACATATTACATACCAGTAATGACTTTGAATAAAATTGTAAAGCAGAGGAATCTTCGCTTTACACCAAGGCCTTGATGTTTCCGGATCGCGTCTGGCACACAGGTTATAGTATCCGTATGCTTGAAAAGCAACAAACGGAATGAAAATAAACACGCAACGCAAAAATCCGGTTATAAGAACCCGAAACGCCAACTACATAGACGGATAATAAATTAAAAAATATATTTATCAAGTAAGATTGGAAACATGTACAATAACAACTAGGCTTGTAAATGAACACTGTTCGGTGGGAAGTTCGTTTACGTGCGTCTATTTAAATAAACGAACGAACAAGAACAATTTTTTTTGTTCATTTAATTAAACGAACGAACATGAACACACGTTTTGTTTGTTCATTTATGTTCGTGAGCGTTCGTTTATGTTCATTTATTTACGTTGGTTTAATTTTTTATAAATACATAAATAGTTACAGTTATATATAGATAAACATCAAACGGGATTTCTAACTACTTATATAAAAATAACAAATTAGTAATTGGGCTTCCTAGTAATATAAAGTGGGCTTTCGAGTTAAACTTATCGTAATTAATCACTAATTTATATAATTAAAAACTAATGTATGTTCGTTTATGTTTGGTCAATTATGTTCATTTGTGTTCGTTATATTTATCAAGTTATGTTCGTATAAGCTTGTTTGTTTATGTTCGTGAACTTTTCATTTAGGTTTTAAACAACCACGAACATGCTCATTTTCTTAATGAACGAACATGAACAAAAAAATGTGTTTGATTATACGTTCGTGTTCGCTTAAAGTTAAATGAACGGACACATACATGCCCACGTTTGTGTTCATTCGGTTCGTTTACAGGCCTAATAACAACTAGAACAAGTAAGCTTACAATTAGGTTCTTTTGAAGAAACAAAGCATCGTAAGCCCGATGCATAGTCTGAAAACCGATATACCCTGCGTTTAGCACCCCATTTGATCTTGCACAACCGGAGAGAGCGAACCAGAGGGATGCTAAATTGTTTGAACCCGACAGTAAAAAGTACAGGCCTCCTATAGATAATAGTGCGTACAAGCTCTCAGAGTAACTGCGAAAGAAAAGTAGTAGTTTCGTATCACAGTCAAAAGTATAAACGTTGAATATTGGAAGTTGAGATTAAGGATAGTACATGGATGAATAGAATATAGATGCGGGATTGAAGCAAAACAAGATTGACGCTCGCAATGATGCTTCGGGGTCCTTCAGAACAATAACAGAAAGCCTATAGCGAGAAAGTTAACAAGAAAACTGTCAAGGAAAGAATACAATGTGTGATAATTATTACCTGGAAGTGTGACAAGCTGAAATTGACACACTTATGCTTTGCTGATGATTTGTTCATTTTTAGTGGGGTAAATAGAAAGTCCATTCAAGTCATTAAGGGTGTTCTTGAGGTTTATGAAGATTGCTTTAATGGCATAAATATGTTTGGTTCAGCCAAAATATTCCAAAGCATGCTTTTATTATTCGGCCTGCATTTAAATTTCGGTTGCTTACACCTGATAGATTGCACAATTGGGGATACAGTGGGGAGTTGAAATGCAGAAAATGTCCAGATAGTGATGAACATTTATACTTTGAGTGCGAGTATTCTAGAGCGGGTTGGAGGAAAAATTAAGGTTTTGCCTAATTTTACAAGTGCACTAGATTCTTGGCCAGCAAAAGGTGCATAGTTATTGACAGCGAATAGCGGACAATAACGACAAGCTACCTATACGCTAAGTAGCGATAGCGATGAAATAGCAGGCGCTATTTTATGTTTAGCGACACACTAGGAGAAAATTTTAGAAATATTTTATATGTATATTATATCCAAATAAGTTGTTTTATACGCTGTTTTGTATGTATTGTTAACAAAAAAAAACTAATATCCTGCTATTCTATACCTATAAAATCCCGCCATTTATATTAAAGCAGAAAAAAAAAACTAAAATCCGGCTATTTGACCGTTATAGAAGGGCCAAAATCAAATAGCGACACATGAATGCTACGCTCTGCTATTCGCTATAGTGCTCGCTATGAGCGCTATTAATAACTATGAAAAGGTGTCTAAAACTATTTGGTGTGTGATTAGGAGGTTGGTATTGGTTGCTTCGATATACTTCATTTAAATAAATAACAGATGGTTTAATAATAGTGAAAGGCCGGTGCAGGTGTTATGTAACCAGATTGTTGATATGGTAAAAGTGAGACTTATGGGGTTATCCTTGCACGAATATCGGAGTGTTTCAGTGGCTGCGGAAGTCTGGAAATTTAAGGTAAATGTTAATGGGTTTAGGTCTTCTTTATTGTATGCAAAGGGTCTTTTGATGTACGTCTTGCTGCTGATGATTGTTGAATATAATGAGGGTTATTTTGGTGGGTTAAAAGATATTGGTGCTAATTGCTTTATGGCTGCATTTGGTTGTCTGAAGATTGATGGCTTGAAGGCTGGAAATCGGAAGCTTAAAGACTTGAAGATTATTTTTTCATTGCTATGTTTTTAAGTATTTGTTTTTGTGGGTTTTGTTGGTTTTTAGGATTTTTCATGTATCGTTTTTGTTTACTGTTTACTTGGACCATAGTTGTCAATAGCGGTCGCCATAGTTATCGATAGCGAATAGCGACAAATAGCGACAACGTACCTATATGCTACGTAGCGATAGCGATGAAATAGCGCCCGCTATTTCGTGTTTAGCGATAAGATAGTTAAAAATTTAAGAAATAAAAGATAGCTATCTACATAACTTTTTTTTATATATAACGTTAGTTTAATACCTTTTATGTATAAATTTATAAGTTTAAGGACCAAATGTAAGCTAGTGAAAATAGAGGGGGTTAAATGTTAAAATACACAAACTAATTTTACAAGTTTTACAAGTTTTATGACTAAATATAACCTAATGAAAAATAGAGGGGTTAAATGTTAAAATCCATAAAGTTATCTAACCCTAGAAAAAGGCTCAGACGCAACAAAACAAAAAAAAAGGCAGCCGCTCTTCTCCTCTTCTTCTTCTTCATAGCTTCCGGCAGAAATAGCAGGTTTCTGGCCGGAGCAACAAATAAAAAAACGCAGCCGCTCTTCTCTTCTTCTTCTTCATAGTTTCCAGCAAGTTTCCGGCAGATTTCCGGCAGAAATTGCAGGTTTCCGGCCGCTATTTTCACGCTATTAAGCGCTATACACCATATAGCGACCATGTCTCGCCTCGCCACGCTATTCGCGATAGCGGTCGCTATGGCCGCTATCGATAACTATGGCGGTCGCTATAACGAATAGTGTAACATATAGGTCAAAGGTCACTACAGGGTATGTAGCCATAAATAGCGGGATTTCAGTTTTTTTTAAATATAAATAGCTATAAAATAGCTGGATTTTAGGTTTTTGTTAAATATACATGTAAAATAGCGTATATACCAACTAGGGTATTTTGATATAATATACATATAGAATTTTTTTTTAAATATTTTTCTAGTGTATCGCTATTTATCACTAGCATATAGGTACCTTATCACTATTTGTCGCTATTCGCCATTAACTTTGGCTTGGACCGGTTGGGATTTCAAGTGTAGGGGTAGTTTATGGATTTGGTTAAATGGGATTAGGCCGAGGTTTTTAAACCCGTTTTGTAAGGCCTTAGATATTTTTTTGGCCTTTGATGTAGGGTTAAGACAGATACCTGTAGAGAAACAGTGCAGCAAAAACGAACGCGACGTTGCTAACAAAATACCCAGACAATGCTAACACAGCTCTATCTCCAATAAGGGGAATTAAAGGCTGAAAAACTGCATGTTAAAATAATTACATAGCTTTCATCAGTCATTACAGATCAACATGAATGCCCATAAATTTAGCTATGAAATAGTTAAATGGCAACAAGGAAAAGGGACCAAATCTAAAAGAAGATACTTTGAATGAGCAAAATTCAACTACTAAGGACCATGATTATCTTATTTCAGTAAAAATATCATATCCTATAGTAAATTATACAATACTACAGTTCTCTGCATTCTACTGTATAAAATCTACTTAAGGGAAGAAGTGGTGTCCAGTTTGACTATCACTCTATGTTGTCAAAAGCCCCTAAGTAGTTAATGCGGTGAAATATCGGATATCGCGGTGGGATATTGGTAATTTTAATATCCTGTAGAATCTATATATATAGCAATTTAACACTAACAATTCAGTATAATTTAACACTAACAATTCAGTATACTCTCCTACCATTAACAAATTAACCTTTTGCAACTTGCAAAACACTAACAATTGTAGCAAGTAGGAACTAATTAAGACTTAAAACACTAACAATTAACATATAAGACTTAAAACACTAACATTTAACACTAACAATTAATAATTAAGACTTAAAACACTAATAGCCGCAATAAGAAGAAAGACGAATGGGAAAACTAAGAAAGGTATTGATATCGGGAAAATCGGTGATATATCGGTCAATATCACCGATAATATCGATACCGATATTCTGACTGATATTTTGCACCGATATTATACCAAGGGACCGATAACCGACATATCACCGATAGATATTAACTACATAGAAAAGCTGGCACATTCAAGGCACATAGGCCATGCCTGGAGCCAAGAGCTTAGGCGCTTAAAAAGCGAGGGCTTTTTTAAGCTAGGCGCATAGTATTAAATACCATTTTTAGAGGTTTTAGAGATGTTTTAGGAGCCTTATTTAGTTCTTTTTTTTTACCACTTTTTGCTGGCTTTTGGCCAGAAAATGCCCTGAAGCAGCGCCTGAGAGCCTGAAGCCTCACCTTTAAGAGCGCAGCGCATTTAGTGCACTCACCTGAGCGCCTAGGGGGCTTTTGACAACATAGCTCTCAATGTCAACCAGGTTAGGATTCAAATTTAGAAATAGAGATTCTAAACACTAGAGGGAATAAAAGACCAACTTCAGTCGCTAATCATACCGCAGAAAACTGATAATTGAGTCATTGACCTTAGTTTTAAAGTTCAAAAGCAGAAATGTGATACCAAAATCATATCATCCCTCTTTATCATAACATTTAAAATACAGTTCTATTTTGAACATTTATAACCAAGGTTTAAAAAAACGGAAACGAGTTTCGAGGCGTTTTCCCTTCGCCTCACAAGGCGTAAGCCTCAAGCCGAACCAAGGTGCAAATAAATATAAAAATTATATATCTTATATAAATAATAATACTAACTAAATTCATCATCACATTCATCAAAATCATCAAAAACACACATAAAAAAGACATAAATTGCTTGAAATTGACGAAAAAAGTCAAAAAATCAAAAACCCCTGAGGCGCACCCTTTTTAGCGCCCCCGCCCCTCTGAGGCGCGCCTTAGAATCGTTTTTTGAGCGTTTCACTTCGCATGCCTCAACCGTTTTTTTTTAAACCGTGTTTATAACTATAACTAAAAGCTCCAAATCCAACCAAACAAAAGCTAAAACCTTACATTATAATTATAAAACTAATACACGAGCATAATATCAATCTCATCTTCCATTTCTACTATCTAGAACATCAAAACATACAAGCATCAAACTATTGAACAAGTACACATCCTCTATTCTCTCAACAACATCAAAAGATCCTAACTTTAAACCAAAACACCAAAACCCATAAACCAAAACCCAAAAAAACTGAAAAAACTAACCTGTTCGAGACAAGATCAAGATAAAAGCCGGAAGAAGAGGCAAGAAAGCATAAGTCTGTTCATATTCATAACCACATTGAGCAATTCTAACAAAGTACACGCTGTCCCATACGACGCCGTTTTCAACAGCGGCGGAGATGCGGGGGAATACGACGGTGGGGGCGGCGGCGGTGGTGGTGGTGGTGGTGGTGGAGAGGCAGTTGGGGTTGATTGAAGCTGAAGTGTCGTATGGGTTGATGATTGATCTCCAGATGAGTGTTAGGGTTAGTAGAATGAGTCTTGATGCAATTGCTGTTTGCAGAATGATTCTTGTGTCGGAAATTCGTGACTTCATTGTCAATTGATGATTGATCTCTCTGATTTTCTGATTTATGGGTGATGATGGTGGTTTGGTTATGAACAATGAGCCGGGCCCAACTTCGACTAGGCCCAACTGGCAGCCCAAAATGAATTGATGATGGAGGCAGAGCTGGCCCGTTGAGTTTATCAATCTATGCTAAGATTTAGGCCACCAAAAAACAAGTCTCTTACTTATTTTCTTTTAATATATTAGACTTGTTTTTGTTCCATTTAAACAATGTTTCTAGACCCAGGATTTATGATTTTACTCCAGGAGTTCATAGTGTCTATGCACACTCCAATTCATAATCCAACTATATGATAAATAAATAAAAGAGTAATTACAAGTTTTGTCCTTTATGTTTACATCAAATTCAGGCGTTGTCCTTTTGGCCAAAAGTTTACAGGCGGTGTCCTTAACCTTTCAAAATCTTGCACGTTTTGTCCTTTAGGCCAAACCTGGTTAGAAATCTCAGTTAAAAAATGTCATGTGCAAGGGTAAAACGGTAATTTCCTTCTCAACTCTTTTAATTCCCCATTTATAACCCTCACCAACCCCTCAATTCATCTTCTTATCACATACGTTGTCCCTCATCTTTCAGTCTTAGGGTTTTTAGCACAATTCTAAGGCGATCAGCAGAAGCAATGTCTCAAGACGATGAAGGATGATATATTCGAAACAGTCTTGACAATGATCAGGTCGTTGAACTTTATAGTAAGTTAAATTTTTGATTTCGTAACCCTAGTTTACTTTTTGGCTTCTTGTTTGTTTCCAAACACCTGCCCAAAGATAAAAATTTGCCCTGTTTTCATTTGATCTTCTTATCTTGTGTAACAAGTTTTTCCTAGTACTTGTCCGATTCTCATCAGATTCAGACCCACTGTCAAACTGATAATTATCTAAAACATCCCCATCCATGTCTTCCTCAACATTAATTTGTTTTCATTGACCATGTCCTCTACCTCTGCATCAACATTCATCCTATAGTCACTCATGTCTACCTCATGGTCAGTCATATTGTTCTCTTTATCAAATATATAAGAGTTAAATGCTTGGTTGGTCCTTGTGGTTTGCAAAAAATTCACACTTGGTCCCAGTGGTTTACTAATTACACTCGTGGTCCCAAAACTTGCCAAAAATGCACTCGCTTGGTCCCTAGCCCTAACTTAAGTTAAATTTCTCTGTTAAAACCCCTCACGTGCTTATCACGTGAGGGTAATTTGGTCCTTTCACCTCGAGCCCATTATAAAAACTACCTTATCTTCCTCTTTTCCCTCAATAATAACGACCGTCTTCCTCCTATCTCCCATCTTTCTCATGGAACCCTAGATTTTTACCTCAAAATTAACAGTCTTCCTCCTGTCTCCTATGTTTCTCCTGGAACCATAGATGATGGCAACCTGTCGATGTGGAAAGTTAGCCATTGTTCGAACATCATGGACCGACAACAACCCAGGACGTCGATTCTATTCATGTCCATCACCGGTAAGCATTAGCTTTCATTAATCGATGTTGTATTTGGTTCGAATTTTTAAATTGTTTGATGTGACAAGATGTCACGTGTCCTGGATTTGTTGGTTGGGTTGACCCGCCAATGTGCCCACGAGCTGTTCGCATCATTCCAGGGCTACTTCGAGCAAGAAACAGGGCGGATCAAGAAAGGGATGAACTACGGACTAAACTAAGATGGAAGAACAAGCTGATTTTAGTACTGTTGTTTCTGTTAGGGTTACAGTTTGCAATGTTGTTAGCTTGAGTGTAATGTGAATTATGTAATTTGACCAGATACTACTTGAATGAAATTGGTCGATTTTGGGTGTTCAAAGGTATTGTGTGTGTGCCAAACAATACGGATGACAATTGTTAATAAAGCGCAAAAGCGATACAGATGACCATTGTTAATAAAGTGCAAAAGCGATACGGATGACCATTGTTAATAAAGCACAAAAGTAATACGGATGACCAATTTATAATAAAGCGCAAAAGCGATAAGAATGACCATTTATTACCCAACAAACCTAATAAAGACACAACAAACCTATTTAATAAAGACACAACAACTACAACTACTCACTTAATACCCAACAAACCTATTTATTACCCTGCCAAAGCTGATCTTTCAAGCAACCATAATTATTTCACAACAACCATAATAAAGACACTCAATTTCCAAAGACATAATAGACATAAGTGATGTGTGCAAAATGCAACATATAAATTACATCAATTGTGGCATAAAACTAACCCTTTTTTAGTACTAATGTTGGAAAAAGTGTGTTTTTGTCTTTCTTTTGTATTTTCAGGATTAAATGAGCTCAAATGAACAAAAGAAGCAAAAAGGCAGCTAAATCTAACATAAATACAAGAAAAGGGATAAACGTGGCATGCCCGGCCTCCCCGACAGCATCTTCCCAAGCAAAACAAGAAAACAGAAGGCTGAACACGCCCCGTGCTCAATGAGCACGGGGGCGTGCCCAAGTGTCAGCAGAAAAGACAAACCTGTAGAAGCTTCTATCAGTCACCAAGGGGTCGTGTTCAGCGGACACGGGGCCGTGGTCAACTCTAAGATTCGCAGAATCTGAGGAAATCTTGATAGTACAGATACGCTTCTGCACACGGGGGCGTGGTCAACTAATGCAGACAAACTGCAGTTAATGAAGAAAGAGAAGGAAGGTGGACACGGGGCCGTGCCCGATCCTCTGTTCAGCCTATAAATATGGGTGCTTGGCTCATTTGCAAACCATCCCTTGGCACACCACCTCTCTCACACTTCACCCACCACCATCACAACACCATCATCCACCACCATCATCCATTGTCCATTATCCATCGTAGAGTGTGTGAGTCGTCTTGGGATCCAAGATTGATCGTAAGAGTTCTTGACAATCAAAGGCCATGTTTGCCTAAGTCTCTTACATCACTTGGTGAAGACAAGTGTCTAGTGTAATACTTTTTATTTTTAATCTTTTCGCACTTTTTACTTGGTTATGTATTAATGACTTTAATAACTAGTTTCTTATGTTGAAGGTGACTCTTCCTTATTGTTTGTCCGTGGTGTCTTGACATTATTTTACTGTCTATATAAAATAAAAGATTTTCACCATTCATATCTCCACGGTCTATATGGAGATATGTTGGCTACCTGGTCGGGGGTTAAGGGAACGGTTTGGTAAGAGTCTTGCCTTGTTCAGTGTATAGATCCTGCAAGGACCTGGGTCAAATTTAGTAGGACCTCCTTCAATACCCAACGGTATTGGATGGCGGGGGTCCAAACTCTTTGATCCCCTCATATGTAAGCTACTATTAATACTTTAATCCGACTACTTAGGACTGTATCCCTGCTGACTCAGACTACTTAGCCGAGGGTAACGCCACCTTCAAAAGAGGGGCCTACCATAATATGCATTAATAACTTAATTAATTATCTTTCAGTAATCCGACCCTTTAGGATTGTATCCTTGCTGACTCAAACTACTGGGTTGAGGGTAACGTCACCTTCAAAAGAGGGGCCTACTACAATAACTAAGATAATCTCTTAAAAAGTGCAAAAGTGCGGAAATAATCAAAGGTTACACTAAACACGAGTCGGAGCCAAGTGATTCATCTTGTCTATCTGTTTTTATTTTTATTTTATTTTTCAGCATTTTAGTTAGTTTTTATTTTTCTAGTTTAAAACATTTTTCTAACTTTTGATTTGATTAGACGTTGAGGATAAACCGGTACTAAAAGCTCTTGTGTCCTTGGACGACCTCGGTATCTTACCAACACTATACTACGCTCACGATGGGTGCACTTGCCCATATGTGTGTTTAGTGTTAGTAAATATCGTGTTTTATAAATTTAAAACTTGACTAAAAAGTGTAAAGGGGCTTAAAATATACTTAAACTTATATACACACTTACACACATCAATAAGCATACGGCTGAGTAACATGTTAAACATAATAGACAACCAAAATGGTGGCATAAACATAAGCCACAATAGTTAAACATATCAAACATAATAGACAACCAAAAGTTATTGTTTATAGCATAAGACTGATTAACATAACAAAAAGATAATATAAATCCAGCCCTTCAAAAGCATCCAACCTATTCTTCAGCTGCAGAACCATCAGCAGAACCACCATCAGCTACCTCATCATTTGCAGAACCACCTTCAGTTGCCATTCCTTTCTTTGGCTCCTTACAGCTTCTTGAATTATGCCCCTTCACATTTCATTTCTTACAGGTTACAGTCCCACCCTTTCTTGTCAACTTTCCTTTCTTCTCCATGGAATCTTCAACCTCCACTTGGTCTCTTCTCATCTTTTTATTTGGCCTGCGAGCTTGTTTGTGGTGAAGTGGAGGGGTCAATGTTGTTGGAACTGGTGATATTGGCCAAAGTTTAGGACCATTGATGGGACCAACCTTGTAGGCATAAGCCTTTTTCCAAGTGTCCAGATAGTAGCATGGATGGACCCAATCCTCAGGTGGCCCAACCTGTTGTTTGTGTGCAACCATATCCCAGTTAACAGCTACAACATGCTTACATGGTATTCCAGAAATTTCCCACCTCCTACACGTGCAAACCTTTTGTTCGACATTCACAACATACTGCCCAAGAGTCCCTTGTACCTGCCACCTACTATCACCACACCATTTCACAGTGCATTGGGCTGCAGCCTTCTTGATCTCATCTAAAATCTCTGTTATCTTTGGTGTGAGGGGGCCCTTACACTGATGTTGCACCTTCATCACATTGACAATTCTCTTAATCAAATACTCCCTAAGATATTCCAAGCATGAAATTATTGGCTTTTCCCTCCCTTCAATAATTTTGGCATTTAAAACTTCGCACATGTTGTTCAGTAGAACATCAGATTGTGCCCAACCTACACATTGATAACCAATAAAGCAATGTTTAAAGTGATAAATAAATTTGTACTTAAATTGAGATGTGGTCTAGTGTTTGTGTATATTACCTGTGAAGTGAGATCTAGACCAATGCTTTGGTGGAATTTGTGTCAACCAGTTGTATGCTTCCTCATTGAACTTCTTCAACTCTTCCATTTTTTCCCTAAACTCAGGTACTATTACACAAGAACATGAGTCAATAAAGGCATAACAATCTTTACCCAACCAATGAATCAACAAGTTACCTGTTCTGGCAGTTGCACATGCCCATAAGCAATCTTTAAAGCCTTTGCCCCTCCATTTTAACTTCATATTTTGGTGAATATGCCTAAGGCAGAACCTGTGTTCTGCAGCAGGGAATACCTTTTCAAGTGCAGGAATAAGGCCCTAAAATTAAAACCCAAAATAGTAAACATGTTAAAATTCAAACATTCAAACCAATAAATCAACATAATTATAAACAGTTGATCAGAAATTGCATAAGCTAACCTTTTGTCTATCAGAAATGAAGGTAAACCTTGAGTTGTTTTATAATGCTAGATCATCTCTGAGACATTCTAGAAACCATGTCCAGAAATCCTTGTTCTCTGCTTCTGCAATTGCATAGGCCAGTGGATAGAGTCCATTGTTAGAATCCAAGCCTACTGCAACTAATACCTGACCCTGTTGTGAACCCTTCAAGAAAGCCCCATCTAAGCCTAGTATGTCCTTCCCACGTTCCTTGAAACCTAGCTTCAGTGGACCCAAGCAGATGTAAATTCTCTTGAACACCCTTGTTGGAGAAGGTGGGTTGGGTTCAGACTCAACTTCAATGTGCACTGTTGTGTCTGGATTTACACTTTGAAGCTCCATTATGTAATCCCTTAACCTTGAATATTGTTCCTTGTTGTCACCTTGAACTTCCTTAGAAGCAAGAGACTTTGCCCTAAATGCTTTCATCCTTGAAACCCTTAGTTCATACTTCCTTGCCAGCTCTTCTTGGATGGTCCTCACAGAGATGTCTTGGTTACATTCAACCAATCTCTTCACAGCAGGCTCCTTAGCCATGAACTTTGCTGTGAGGTGAAGGCTTTCTCTAGTTTGCAGACATGTGTGTTCCGGCTTGTGAGTTTTCACTGTCAAAGTTTCCACTTCATCTTTCTCTTTAGCAACATACAACATAAATGGACAAACTACTTTCTCTAATCTTTCTTTTTCTTTTTTCTACAGAATATGGCATTGGCAGTGAGTACCTTTTTTGACTTTTGAGACCCACTGAAAGATTCCCTGGACCTGGGCCCAACAGTAGGTTCATTGGGCTTGGGCCCAACAGATTTTCCCTTATTGCCCTTCTTGGGTACTTGTTTCACAAACCCATCACCTTTCTTGTAAACTGGGACGTTCCCTTCACATACTACTCTAATCCTAGCCTTGTCATTTCTAAAAAATGACAACTCCCTTTTGGTACGAACGGCATGCCTCCTAACTTGTTCTTTAACCTCCTTTGCAGATCCAAATTGTTGACCCAAGTAAAACCTTGCTTCATACATCCTACTCTTTCCCTGTTCAAACAGTTAAGAGTCTCAACAGTTAATAAATAATTTAACAAATGTTTACGTAAATAATAAACAGTTAAGTAAACAAATGCTAACCTTTTGTTTATTCCTGATTTCCCTTAGCTTTTGGCTCCTTCTTGTTTCAAAATATTCCATTGATTCATCAGTTAAGCTATCAAATGATTCATAGCTAAGGTGGTCATCAATTTCATTTTCATAATCCACTTCTAACATCATCAATGCCAGAATTACGGCTGCCCACATATTCTTCATCCTCATCTACAAAAACATTGAAGTCACTCATATCAACTTCCGTTTCTTCCACCTCATAATCATTGTCAACTATGTAGTCACTGTCTTCTGAATCATCACCCTCATTCTCACTTTGATGAGAACAGTCAGCCTCACTACCACCCTCATCCTCAGCCTCCCTATTACCCTCATCCTCAGCCTCCCTATTACCCTCATTCTCATTCGTACAATTTACCTCACCCTCATTATCCTTATGACCCTCATTGTTGGGGAATACTGCAGAAAAATCAATGTCATCAAAGTTAAAACTATCTACACATGTACCCTCTTTTGCATTATCAGTCTCAATCTCTATATTATCATTGTTACCTACTGGATTATCATTGTTACCTACTGGATTATCAACAAACATATTACTTGTATTCTTATTAGCACTAGATGACCCTTCAACATACTCAAGCATCAATCTCCTTCTAGGTACCAGCTTTTTTTTGTTTTATCTAACACCAACAATCTCCCGGACATTTTGGTTTTCCTCTACTAATTCCTCAATAACAACCCTAGATCCCTCAGGTGATTTTAAATAAGTATCAACCATAGATGTTCCATGTTCAATGTAAAAGTTGATTAACTTATTTTCACCCACATATTTTGCCAAGTTACGAACATCAGCATCACACCCTAAAGCTACCAAACCAGTATCTAAATCTCTACCTGGTATTTGAAAATGATAATAAAGTGGCACCTTTTCTTTGAACAACTTTAGTTCTCGCATCATCCAATCAACTTCATGGACAGAAAACTCATCAATGTCGATGTAATCCACATACGCTGACCTTCCTTGTAGATACCTTCTGCTTGGAAACCTCCTAAAAGATCCACCATAGAAGATTTTTGCAGAAAACAAACTAGGGTTTCCTTCTTTTAAAAAATCATAACAAAAAACAGGCAAAACACTTTGTATCAGTAATTTTCTAACACAAACAGTTCAAAATCGCTAAATGTTTGAACTTTAGCACAATCAGATAAAAAAACTTACTGTAATCATGATCTGGAATGAAATCATCATACTCGTCCCTAATGTACCAACTCATTCTGTTCGATCGATCCTAAACGCACCGATTATCTCTTCAATCGCCTGGATTTTGCAGAGAAAGTGAAGAGACGGGGAGGGTTTCTAGGTGTTAGTGTGAGAGAGATGAGAAGAAATGAGAGGGAAAACCATAAATATCAATTGACATCCAGGGACTATACTGTGCAATTGCAAAAATAGACATCAAATCGAGGTGAAAGGACCAAATTACCCTCACGTGATAAGCACGTGAGGGGTTTTAACAGAGAAATTTAACTTAAGTTAGGACTGGGGACCAAGCGAGTGCATTTTTGGCAAGTTTTGGGACCACGAGTGTAATTAGTAAACCACTGGGACCAAGTGTGAAATTTTTGCAAACCACAGGGACCAACCAAGCATTTAACTCAATATATAATCATTGTCAGTAGTATCATCACTATCACTTTCATTATGAATCCTATCCTCACTATCACTATCATTATGAATCCTATCCTCACTATAATCATCAAGACCTTCCATGTCATCACATATAGGCACTTCAGTCTCAACCCAAGCTTCATTTGTAGCCAAATTGTTACCTTGTACAGCCCCGCTAGACTGTCCCACATCCTTATCACCTAACACACCATCCTTATCACCCAACACATAACCACTTGATTGCCCAACATCCATATTCATATTAACTTGAGCAACCCTACTTGATTGCACAAACCCACTGTATTGCCTAGCATCTGCATTTTGGTTAAAAGGAACAAGAGCATGTGGTCTAGGTTCATCTATCTCTTCAATGGTGATAGTAGGTTTGGAAGGTTTAATAGGTGAGGAAAACAGTTCCTTCATGTTTTTTAACCCATGTGTGGTATATACATTGATGACCTTGTGTTCTTCAACATACTTAGCCAAGTTCAGACAATCTTGATCACTGTTTAGGTGTTCAAGACCATCATCTAGGTTTTTTCCAGGATTTAAAAACTGGTAATACATTGGGTTTGTGCTATTATAGCCCAACTGATCCAACATAAGATCAACTTCATGAATAGAGAAGTTATATATGTCTATTGAGTCCACATAATCAATCTTCCCTCCTACATATGTTCTTCTAGGACATGTTGTTAGCCTACTGCCATGATGAAAACATATGCTGAAGAAATTAGGAAACCCAGCTGCAAAATTTCAATCACCATTGCCATTAATCAACTGTTGATCATCATCAACATCCCAAAATTTCACAAAAAGTAAACTAGGGTTACGTAATCAAAAATTTTAACTTACCATAAAGTTCAACGACCCGATCATTGTCAAGACTGTTTCGAATATACCATCCTTCATCGTCTTGAGACATTGCTTCTGCTGATTGCCTTAGAATTGTGCTAAAACCCTAAGACTGAAAGATGAGGGATAACGTATGTGATAAGAAGATGAATTGAGGGGTTGGTGTGGGTTATAAATGGGGAATTAAGAGTGAAATTACCATTTTACCCTCATGTAGATTTCACATGACATTTGTTAACTGAGATTTCTAACCAGGTTTGGCCTGAAGGACAAAACGTGCAAGATTTTGAAAGGTTAAGGACACTATTTGTAAACTTTTGGCCAAAAGACAACACCTGAAATTTGATGTAAACATAAAGGTCAAAACTTGTAATTTACTCTAAATAAAAAACATGTAATAACGTAATCAAATAATAAAAGGGCAAATACTAACATTTGCTATACAATTTTCTATCCATAAAACTAATAAATATTAATAAAGAAATCTATCCATAATACTAATAAATATTAACAAAGAAAAAATGGATCCGGTCATTTTCGAAAGACAGCGAGTGGTCATTTCAAAACAAGTCTACTAGACATATTAGTTTAGTATTTTTTTTATTATTTATTGAACATAAGGTAAAAAGGCACAAAACCCAACACTCGTTCCGTCTTCTTCCCTTTGTTTTTTTTCCACCGGAAAGTTTGAGAGCTCACTGTAGGTCGCCGGAAAGCTTCAGATATATTAGTTTTACTGTTTTTTATTCACTTTCAGTGCACTAGAAGGTACATCTTGAAGGGTTAAGCTAGAAAAATAATTTTTCGATGGATATACAGGCTAACATAATACTTGGCCGGTCAAAGGGTCAGCTGACCCCCTGACCCTCCCGTGGATCCGCCGTTGTTTATAATGTGTATAGTCATGAACTCACCAGTAATAGTAATAGTTGACGTCTTTTAAGCATGTGTCACAGGAAATGATGGTTAGGTTTCTGCGGGTTGTTTCTCTTGGATATGCGTGGCTAGTGGAATAAAGTATCCCAGACCTTCTTATCTAGTGGAAATTTTGCATGAGCGGCTAAGAATAGTTTGATTAAACCTTGTACTTTGAAGTTTCCAACTTTTGTACCTTATAGTTTGTATCAATAAAATAAGTGTTTCCTTGTAAGTTGGTATCAATTGTGCATGGTGCATCCTTATCTGGGTGTGGTGCCACAGTTGGTATCAGAGCCTAAGGTTTTAGCAAATTAGGTATTCAGTAGGGATATATAGGCTTCAACCTTTGATCAGTTAGGCCTGCCTAAAATAATAGTAATAATAATGATAATGATAATTATAATGATTGTAGTAGTAGTAGTAGCAGCAGTAGTAGCAGTAGTAGTAGTAGTAGTAGTAGTAAAGAAGTTATATACTTTTATAAGTAGTTTACAAATAAGGATGCCGAGGGTAAGTAAGGGACTTGACTTTATACGTAAGCAGACTCTAGCTGACTTTGATTTACATGTGGTATGAATCCAAGTATGAACCTACGGAGGATGCAAAATCATAAGTAGATACTTATTATGACAATAATATCTTTATGAACCCTCATTTAATTTCCACTTTGCACCCAACGCCCTTAGCAACAATTACTCGTACCTCCTGTCCCAATACTCATCAGAAGACTTAATAATGACACATCTTTAGGAATATCTCATATCCATACTCCTCGTAAGACGATAAGTTTACCAAGAAGATACTCGACAAATAAAAGTCACGCGGGTTAGAATGGCTGAGTGAAAATTTAAACCAGAAGTTAGAAACTATAAGAAATGGATTTCTAGGTTCCATCTGATAGCGTCATAGTTGCCATCATTTCTTATGTGCATCATGTTAGGCTAGCTAGTCATTTTTTTATTTGATAGTTATGTTTACTTTTCGAACGACATTAGATAGTTCACCATCTACAATGGTTTAACTTTTTTTAACTCCACATCACCGTCACGTTATAAAGTAAGTGTCACCTCACTCATATATCACCACACCACTTTCATTCACTTTTTTCTACTAACATTTTCTATGGTTTCACTGGTTTTCACATCACCCGAATCATTTTTGAATCATTACCCATTTATTTAAATTTCTTATATAATATAACTAGGTTAGAACCCCGTGTATTGCACGGGTTGAATAAATGTAATTTTATACATTAAATAATAAAAAAGTTATATCTTTATGAACTCCGCATATTATACGGGTTAAATAAATGTAATTTTATATATCAAATAATAAAAAAAGTTATATCTTTAAAAGTCATATGTATTACACAGATTTAATAAATGTAATTTTGTATACTAACTACTAAAAACGTCGTATCTTTAAAAAACCCGTGTATAATCGGGTTGAATAAATCTACCAAATAATAAAAAATTACATCCTTAAAAACCCCGTAATTACACGTGTTGAATAGATCTGAAAAAGAGTTATATCTTTAAAAACCATGTGACACAGATTAAATAAATGTAATTTTGTATATTAAATACTAAAAACATCGTATCTTTAAAAAACCCATGTATGATCGGGTTGAAAAATCTACCAAATAATAATAAAAAATATATTATATAAATGTAACTTTGAATAATAAATAATAAAAAATATTTTAAATAATAAAAAATATTATATAAATGTAACTTTGAATAATAAATAATAAAAAAATATTTTTAAAAACCCCGCGTTTTACACGAGTTGAATAAATATAATTTTGTATACCAAATAATAAAAAAGTTATATTTTTAATAAATTAGGATAACATTTAATATTAATTTTTTATTTATATATTTAATATAAGATAAGTCGGAAATAGAGGTATTTGTTTTAAAAATATATTAATTTAACAATTTAGATTTGAGGATAATAATATATTAAAGTATGATAAGATTTAATATTATTTATTTATTTATTTAGTTAATATAAGATAAGTATAGATTTGAGGATACCTTCAATGAATGACATGTGTCCAAAAGTTAGTTTCTTTTATTATAGTTGATAGATTTAGATAAATCAATAAAAGGGAAAATCAGAAAATAACTATTGACCCACACAAATCACGAAAATAGTCATCTATAGCCTCTCTAAGACGCTACACGCCTTTTCCTTTTTATTTTCCACCACGATTTTTAAACGTACCTAACTTATATCTTTAATTTGGTTTAATTTGTTGGTTCAGTTCTGTTTATACATGAGGGAAAACATGAAAAACATACCTGTTACAGCAGACAGTGCAGTGGAGAATCCAGTAATGGAGTTCGACATACTTGTCATCGTGATCTGGTTCCTCCTTAGGATGCTGACTGATGATGGGGACTTAGAAAACCAAAAAGGGTATCGGCTTAGGAGAGGAGGTTTCGATTGATGTTATGCTAATAGGGTATGTCTAATTGTGTAACTGAGTAACACTTTAACCTCCATATAATTCTCCTTATATAAGCACCCAGGAGGAAACCTAATTAGTTAATAAGGGTAATATGGTCCATCAACAATTACCAACTAATTATTTAATAGGTTATTATATATTT
The DNA here is from genome assembly GCA_030545235.1 of Helianthus tuberosus. Lineage (NCBI taxonomy): Eukaryota > Viridiplantae > Streptophyta > Magnoliopsida > Asterales > Asteraceae > Helianthus > Helianthus tuberosus. Next base: position 141,680 of record JARYGA010060228.1, read on the forward strand.
TGATCTATATTATGTAAATGATTATAATGGCTATAGATTAAATATTAATACATAATATATTTAATCTTACATTCTCCCACTTAGCCGAGTAATCATTTACTATGAGTATTAGATAAGCCTGATCAGGAGTTAACACTCATTTTAGCCTTAAACAAGTACTATAGCAGAGAAATACAGCCGTTGAATCATTATGCGACTCAGGACCCCCATTAATCATACTATAGCCTTAATTTAAAACCTAATCGTTATGATCAAAATACGCATAAGCCCTTTGTTTGATTTGTAACTTTATTTGTCTATATGCCATTATACCGGTTGAACATATTCTAAGAGACATACAAAATCAAACTGAGGAAATTTCATTAACATAAAACATAAGCTAGTACAATATGCTCAAATAAGGTCTTTACTAAATCCCATATTCCGAACATGTTCTTCATAAACCTTAGGAGGGAGACCTTTAGTCATCGGATCCGCAAGCATATCTTTAGTACTAATATACTCGATACAAAGATTATTTTCCTCAACTCGTTCACGTACGAACATATATTTTGTATCGAGATATAAACCAGCTCCAGTCGAACTGTTACTGTTCGAGAAACTAACGGCAACTGAATTATCACAATAAAGCTTCAATGGTCTAGAAATGGAATTAACGATTTTGAGTCCAGTGATCAGATTTCTAAGCAACATTCCATGACAGGTTGCGTTATAAACAGCAATGTACTCTGCCATCATTGTGGAAGTTGTGGTCAACTGTTGTTTATGACTCTTCCATGAGATAGGGCCGCCTGCTAACATAAAGATATAGCCCGAAGTGGATTTCTTGTCATCTTTGCATTTGGCAAAGTCAGAATCAGAATAGCCCACCACTTCTAAATGGTCACTTCTTCTATAAGTCAGTTTATAGTCTTTTGTCCCTTGCAGATATCGAAGTACCTTCTTAGCTGCTTTCCAGTGATCTAGGCCAGGATTAGTCTGATAACGGCCTAGCATTCCAGCAATATAAGCGATATCTGGGCGAGTACAGACTTGAGCATACATCAAGCTCCCGACTACTGACGCGTAAGGTATCTGGCTCATTTGCTCCTTCTCAACTTCTGTTGTCGGACACTGGAAGGAACCGAAAACATCTCCTTTAACTACTGGAGCAACGGAGGGTTTGCACTGTTGCATGTTATAACGTGTAAGGACACGATCTATGTAAGCCCTTTGGGACAATCCTAAGATCCCTTTGTGTCTATCTCGGTGAATTTCGATGCCAATGACGTAAGAAGCATCTCCAAGATCCTTCATGTCGAAGTTATGCGAGAGTAACCGCTTCGACTCATGCAACATGTCTAAACTATTACTTGCCAATAGAATATCATCTACGTAAAGGACAAGAATAGTAAAGTTGCCCCCACTCATCTTGAGGTAGGTGCATTGATCCACTTGATTCTTCATAAAACCTTGTTTCTTCATGACTTCATCAAACTTGAGGTACCATTGACGTGATGCTTGTTTTAACCCGTAAATGCATTTCTTCAACTTACAGACTAGATGCTCCTGACCTTCAGGTTTAAAGCCTTCAGGTTGTTTCATGTAAACAACTTCGTCCAAATCTCCGTTAAGGAAAGCGGGTTTAACGTCCATCTGATGTAACTCCAAATCAAAATGAGCTACTAGGGCCATGACGATCCTTAATGAATCTTTACGAGAGACAGGTGAAAACGTCTCTTGATAATCAATTCCCTCTTTCTGAGTGTAGCCCTTTGCAACCAATCTCGCTTTGTAGCGTTCAACGTTACCATTCGGATCCAGTTTTGTTTTGAATACCCATTTACATCCTACGGGTTTGGCTCCGTTGGGTAATTCTACCAAATCCCAAACGTCATTTTTCTTCATGGATTCAAGCTCTTCAATCATTGCTTTATTCCATTCAGAAGACTGATCACTGCTTATGGCTTCATTGTAAGAGATAGGATCATTGAGCTTTCCGGGATCCATTTCAGTCAGGTAGGTAACATAATCATCCCAATTAGTAGGCCTTCTTTGCCTAGATGACCTCCTGAGTGGATTATCGGGTTCAGCGTTGTCTTGGTTTTGAGCGTTTGATGTGCCTTCGTCATGAGGTATAATGGATTCTGATTGTAGAGGTAAATTTGGAGTTGGTGCAGTAGCTTCAGGTACAGTAGTTGCATTGGGTACAAGAGGAGTAATCGGAGTAATGGTAAGCGACGAGTCTCTCCCCCCCGCGTCTTGTACTTCTTGCAATTCTTCGTAAGGGTTAGTACTGCTCCCACTGACCTTGAAATCCTCTAGGAACGCGGCACGCTTGGTTTCAATAATACGGGTGACATGGGAAGGACAATAGAAACGATAACCCTTAGAATTATCAGGATACCCGATAAAGAAACAGGTAAGTGTTTTAGGGTCAAGTTTCCTTAGGAAAGGATTGTAAAGTTTTGCTTCAGCAATGCAGCCCCACACTTCCATATATTTAAGACTCGGTTTCCTTCCTGTCCAAAGTTCATAAGGAGTTTTAGGGACAGACTTAGAAGGAACTCTATTGAGTATATGAACAGCTGCTTTTAACGCTTCAGTCCAGAGGAATAATGGTAAATTAGTGTTGGCTAACATACTGCGCACCATGTTCATAAGGGTACGGTTTCTTCTTTCAGCGACACCATTCTGCTGAGGTGTACCAGGCATGGTGTATTGGTTCACAATCCCCTGGCCCTTGCAAAACTCATAAAATGGACCAGGAGCTTGACCCACATCAGTATGTCTTCCATAATATTCACCGCCTCTATCTGATCTCACAACTTTAATCTGACGATCTAATTGCTTTTCAACTTCAGCCTTATAATCTTTAAAAGTTGTAAGAGATTCAGATTTCTCCTTAATAAGATACAAGTACATGTAACGAGAATAATCATCAATGAAAGTGATAAATGAAGTATGTCCTGTTATGCCAGGGATTTGGTAGGGACCACTAATGTCAGTGTGAATGAGTTCTAATAAATTAGAGCTCCTAGTGGCACCTTTCTTATTCGCTAATGTCATTTTACCTTTAAGACATTTGACACATGTTCCAAAATCAGAGAAATCGAGAGGAGGTAAGACTTCATCCTTTACGAGACGATTTAATCGTTCTCTTGAGATGTGGCCTAAACGTTGATGCCACAACATGGATGAAGTTTCTAAGTCTCGTTTCTCTTCCATCTTTGTGAGTGATTCATTAATGTTATATGACAACAAAGATTTGGAAAAGTTATCTTCTAGTTCTAATCTATAGAGACCACCATCCAGAACACCAGTACCATAAAGAACAGAATCATAAAGGATAGAGAGTTTGTGATGACCATGGGAAACAATAAAACCGTCCATGTCTAACTTTGGTCCTGCTACAAGGTTCCGAGTTACCTCAGGAACATATAAGGTATCATAAAGTTTAATACATAAACCAGTTTTCATAACTAATTGTAATGTTCCAATGGCCTTCACTTCTAATTCTCGATTATCCCCAACCTTAAGCGTTCTTTGGTTTCTTTCCAGCTTCCGGATTGAAAGGAATCCCTGAGTTGAATTGGTAACATGAACCATAGAACCAGAATCAAACCACCAAGAATTAGCAGGAAAACTTAAATTATAGGACTCAAGTATCATAAAATAATCGTTACCTTTCTTAGCCAGCCACTCCTTAAAGTCAGGGCATTCATTCTGCATGTGTCCTGTCTTTTTACAGAATTTGCAGCGGATACTGCCTAAGGAGTTCTTAGAGCTGGAAGGTGCACTTGTATTAGGATTAGGATTAGGCCTTTGGACTTTTGAAGCATCCTTCCTCTGATAATTGTTCTTCCTCTTCTTAGGATTGGAGGTGGTGAAGTTTGCAACATCAGTAGTGCGACCCATCCTCATACGTTCTTCCTCCTGTACGCACATGGCGACCAGCTCACTCATCGTCCATTTGTCCTTCTGAGTGTTGTAATTGATCTTGAATGCTTCAAAGGACGAAGGAAGCGAAGTAATGATGAAATGAACAAGGAAACCATCACTAATTTCCATTTCCAGCCCCTTCAGCTTATTGGCCATGTCATTCATCATCATGATGTGCTCGCGAATGCCGCTCCTCCCATCATACTTAGTTGTCACCAGCTTGAGAATAAGAGTACTAGCGTGTGCTTTAGACGTCCCTTTGAACTGCGCCTCCACATGTTCCAAGTAGGTTTTAGCATCTTCAGAATCAGGAATAGCTCCTCTGATTGCATTGCTGATGGACTGCTTCATAAACATGAGAGACATGCGGTTACACCTAGTCCACTTATCATGAGTCAACTGCTCAGCAGCAGTACTTTGAGTGGTAAGATCCGCTGGCTTATTCTCTCTTAGAGCATAATCAAAGTCCAGCAGCCCAAGAGTAAGCATGAGAGCATCCTTCCATGCAGCAAAGTTATCACCAGTCAAAGGTGGAATCCCGCAATTGGGTGCTGATAGTGGAAATAAGATGAGCAAGTTATGCTACTAAGGAAGAAGTCCTAATGTGATATAAGGGCACGTTAAACTAAGGCAGGCATAAATAATGACCATTATGAAGCTGTGATATTGTCTATTACTAACATCAAAATAATAGACTTAGCTAAAAATTCTACTTAAACGAAGACAAAACAGCTTTGGCCAGAAGTGTAATCATTTAAGCATATCTGCAAAGTGGTTGTAACAAATCAGCTTTAGCCAGAAATTGAAACAATCACTTTAGTTATGCACTTGTTGAGTATGCCATCTATGAATGAATTAAATCAGCTTTGGCCAGAAATTAAACAGCTTAAAATAATGAGGTTTCGAGTCACAACCTTGTTGTCTCGAGTTATGACCTTATGGTCTCGAGTCGAGACCTTTTTCTCGAGTTATGATCTTATGGTCTCGAGTCGAGACCTTTGTCTCGAGTTATGATCTTATGGTCTCGAGTCGAGACCTTTGTCTCGAGTTATGATCTTATGGTCTCGAGTCGAGACCTCTGTCTTGAGTTGTAATCTTTTGAGCCCTTATGATTTCAAGTCAAGACCTTATGGTCTCGAGTCGAGATCTGTTGGTCTCGAGTTGTGAAGGTTTAAGGACCTGATGATTTCGAGTCGAGACCTCATGGTCTGGAGTCGAGACTGATGGTCTCGAGTCGTAATCTGATGGTCTCGAAACTTCCTGTTAACAGCTGTGAATGTGAAAACACAACTGAAAATTCGAAATCTAAGGGATTTTAAGGTATGGTTTCCTGTTTTAGTGATGATCTAAATTTATCAAATATTTCAAAATTATAATCTGTTTATCTTTTAACAGTTTTCGAAAAATCATTAGAGGACAAAATCA
>JARYGA010060228.1:147225-194208 GCA_030545235.1 Helianthus tuberosus
TCTTTAGTACTAATATACTCGATACAAAGATTATTTTCCTCAACTCGTTCACGTACGAACATATATTTTGTATCGAGATATAAACCAGCTCCAGTCGAACTGTTACTGTTCGAGAAACTAACGGCAACTGAATTATCACAATAAAGCTTCAATGGTCTAGAAATGGAATTAACGATTTTGAGTCCAGTGATCAGATTTCTAAGCAACATTCCATGACAGGTTGCGTTATAAACAGCAATGTACTCTGCCATCATTGTGGAAGTTGTGGTCAACTGTTGTTTATGACTCTTCCATGAGATAGGGCCGCCTGCTAACATAAAGATATAGCCCGAAGTGGATTTCTTGTCATCTTTGCATTTGGCAAAGTCAGAATCAGAATAGCCCACCACTTCTAAATGGTCACTTCTTCTATAAGTCAGTTTATAGTCTTTTGTCCCTTGCAGATATCGAAGTACCTTCTTAGCTGCTTTCCAGTGATCTAGGCCAGGATTAGTCTGATAACGGCCTAGCATTCCAGCAATATAAGCGATATCTGGGCGAGTACAGACTTGAGCATACATCAAGCTCCCGACTACTGACGCGTAAGGTATCTGGCTCATTTGCTCCTTCTCAACTTCTGTTGTCGGACACTGGAAGGAACCGAAAACATCTCCTTTAACTACTGGAGCAACGGAGGGTTTGCACTGTTGCATGTTATAACGTGTAAGGACACGATCTATGTAAGCCCTTTGGGACAATCCTAAGATCCCTTTGTGTCTATCTCGGTGAATTTCGATGCCAATGACGTAAGAAGCATCTCCAAGATCCTTCATGTCGAAGTTATGCGAGAGTAACCGCTTCGACTCATGCAACATGTCTAAACTATTACTTGCCAATAGAATATCATCTACGTAAAGGACAAGAATAGTAAAGTTGCCCCCACTCATCTTGAGGTAGGTGCATTGATCCACTTGATTCTTCATAAAACCTTGTTTCTTCATGACTTCATCAAACTTGAGGTACCATTGACGTGATGCTTGTTTTAACCCGTAAATGCATTTCTTCAACTTACAGACTAGATGCTCCTGACCTTCAGGTTTAAAGCCTTCAGGTTGTTTCATGTAAACAACTTCGTCCAAATCTCCGTTAAGGAAAGCGGGTTTAACGTCCATCTGATGTAACTCCAAATCAAAATGAGCTACTAGGGCCATGACGATCCTTAATGAATCTTTACGAGAGACAGGTGAAAACGTCTCTTGATAATCAATTCCCTCTTTCTGAGTGTAGCCCTTTGCAACCAATCTCGCTTTGTAGCGTTCAACGTTACCATTCGGATCCAGTTTTGTTTTGAATACCCATTTACATCCTACGGGTTTGGCTCCGTTGGGTAATTCTACCAAATCCCAAACGTCATTTTTCTTCATGGATTCAAGCTCTTCAATCATTGCTTTATTCCATTCAGAAGACTGATCACTGCTTATGGCTTCATTGTAAGAGATAGGATCATTGAGCTTTCCGGGATCCATTTCAGTCAGGTAGGTAACATAATCATCCCAATTAGTAGGCCTTCTTTGCCTAGATGACCTCCTGAGTGGATTATCGGGTTCAGCGTTGTCTTGGTTTTGAGCGTTTGATGTGCCTTCGTCATGAGGTATAATGGATTCTGATTGTAGAGGTAAATTTGGAGTTGGTGCAGTAGCTTCAGGTACAGTAGTTGCATTGGGTACAAGAGGAGTAATCGGAGTAATGGTAAGCGACGAGTCTCTCCCCCCCGCGTCTTGTACTTCTTGCAATTCTTCGTAAGGGTTAGTACTGCTCCCACTGACCTTGAAATCCTCTAGGAACGCGGCACGCTTGGTTTCAATAATACGGGTGACATGGGAAGGACAATAGAAACGATAACCCTTAGAATTATCAGGATACCCGATAAAGAAACAGGTAAGTGTTTTAGGGTCAAGTTTCCTTAGGAAAGGATTGTAAAGTTTTGCTTCAGCAATGCAGCCCCACACTTCCATATATTTAAGACTCGGTTTCCTTCCTGTCCAAAGTTCATAAGGAGTTTTAGGGACAGACTTAGAAGGAACTCTATTGAGTATATGAACAGCTGCTTTTAACGCTTCAGTCCAGAGGAATAATGGTAAATTAGTGTTGGCTAACATACTGCGCACCATGTTCATAAGGGTACGGTTTCTTCTTTCAGCGACACCATTCTGCTGAGGTGTACCAGGCATGGTGTATTGGTTCACAATCCCCTGGCCCTTGCAAAACTCATAAAATGGACCAGGAGCTTGACCCACATCAGTATGTCTTCCATAATATTCACCGCCTCTATCTGATCTCACAACTTTAATCTGACGATCTAATTGCTTTTCAACTTCAGCCTTATAATCTTTAAAAGTTGTAAGAGATTCAGATTTCTCCTTAATAAGATACAAGTACATGTAACGAGAATAATCATCAATGAAAGTGATAAATGAAGTATGTCCTGTTATGCCAGGGATTTGGTAGGGACCACTAATGTCAGTGTGAATGAGTTCTAATAAATTAGAGCTCCTAGTGGCACCTTTCTTATTCGCTAATGTCATTTTACCTTTAAGACATTTGACACATGTTCCAAAATCAGAGAAATCGAGAGGAGGTAAGACTTCATCCTTTACGAGACGATTTAATCGTTCTCTTGAGATGTGGCCTAAACGTTGATGCCACAACATGGATGAAGTTTCTAAGTCTCGTTTCTCTTCCATCTTTGTGAGTGATTCATTAATGTTATATGACAACAAAGATTTGGAAAAGTTATCTTCTAGTTCTAATCTATAGAGACCACCATCCAGAACACCAGTACCATAAAGAACAGAATCATAAAGGATAGAGAGTTTGTGATGACCATGGGAAACAATAAAACCGTCCATGTCTAACTTTGGTCCTGCTACAAGGTTCCGAGTTACCTCAGGAACATATAAGGTATCATAAAGTTTAATACATAAACCAGTTTTCATAACTAATTGTAATGTTCCAATGGCCTTCACTTCTAATTCTCGATTATCCCCAACCTTAAGCGTTCTTTGGTTTCTTTCCAGCTTCCGGATTGAAAGGAATCCCTGAGTTGAATTGGTAACATGAACCATAGAACCAGAATCAAACCACCAAGAATTAGCAGGAAAACTTAAATTATAGGACTCAAGTATCATAAAATAATCGTTACCTTTCTTAGCCAGCCACTCCTTAAAGTCAGGGCATTCATTCTGCATGTGTCCTGTCTTTTTACAGAATTTGCAGCGGATACTGCCTAAGGAGTTCTTAGAGCTGGAAGGTGCACTTGTATTAGGATTAGGATTAGGCCTTTGGACTTTTGAAGCATCCTTCCTCTGATAATTGTTCTTCCTCTTCTTAGGATTGGAGGTGGTGAAGTTTGCAACATCAGTAGTGCGACCCATCCTCATACGTTCTTCCTCCTGTACGCACATGGCGACCAGCTCACTCATCGTCCATTTGTCCTTCTGAGTGTTGTAATTGATCTTGAATGCTTCAAAGGACGAAGGAAGCGAAGTAATGATGAAATGAACAAGGAAACCATCACTAATTTCCATTTCCAGCCCCTTCAGCTTATTGGCCATGTCATTCATCATCATGATGTGCTCGCGAATGCCGCTCCTCCCATCATACTTAGTTGTCACCAGCTTGAGAATAAGAGTACTAGCGTGTGCTTTAGACGTCCCTTTGAACTGCGCCTCCACATGTTCCAAGTAGGTTTTAGCATCTTCAGAATCAGGAATAGCTCCTCTGATTGCATTGCTGATGGACTGCTTCATAAACATGAGAGACATGCGGTTACACCTAGTCCACTTATCATGAGTCAACTGCTCAGCAGCAGTACTTTGAGTGGTAAGATCCGCTGGCTTATTCTCTCTTAGAGCATAATCAAAGTCCAGCAGCCCAAGAGTAAGCATGAGAGCATCCTTCCATGCAGCAAAGTTATCACCAGTCAAAGGTGGAATCCCGCAATTGGGTGCTGATAGTGGAAATAAGATGAGCAAGTTATGCTACTAAGGAAGAAGTCCTAATGTGATATAAGGGCACGTTAAACTAAGGCAGGCATAAATAATGACCATTATGAAGCTGTGATATTGTCTATTACTAACATCAAAATAATAGACTTAGCTAAAAATTCTACTTAAACGAAGACAAAACAGCTTTGGCCAGAAGTGTAATCATTTAAGCATATCTGCAAAGTGGTTGTAACAAATCAGCTTTAGCCAGAAATTGAAACAATCACTTTAGTTATGCACTTGTTGAGTATGCCATCTATGAATGAATTAAATCAGCTTTGGCCAGAAATTAAACAGCTTAAAATAATGAGGTTTCGAGTCACAACCTTGTTGTCTCGAGTTATGACCTTATGGTCTCGAGTCGAGACCTTTTTCTCGAGTTATGATCTTATGGTCTCGAGTCGAGACCTTTGTCTCGAGTTATGATCTTATGGTCTCGAGTCGAGACCTTTGTCTCGAGTTATGATCTTATGGTCTCGAGTCGAGACCTCTGTCTTGAGTTGTAATCTTTTGAGCCCTTATGATTTCAAGTCAAGACCTTATGGTCTCGAGTCGAGATCTGTTGGTCTCGAGTTGTGAAGGTTTAAGGACCTGATGATTTCGAGTCGAGACCTCATGGTCTGGAGTCGAGACTGATGGTCTCGAGTCGTAATCTGATGGTCTCGAAACTTCCTGTTAACAGCTGTGAATGTGAAAACACAACTGAAAATTCGAAATCTAAGGGATTTTAAGGTATGGTTTCCTGTTTTAGTGATGATCTAAATTTATCAAATATTTCAAAATTATAATCTGTTTATCTTTTAACAGTTTTCGAAAAATCATTAGAGGACAAAATCAGATCAAAACAGGAAAAACACTTAATAATCCGAATCATATTCCAAAACATAATAGAATTTTCGAATTTTCCTAAGAACATGATGAACCCTAAAAAAAATAAAACATAAATTCTGGAACCCGAAACCTGAATTTTAAGGTTTTTCTAAACAGATTTCGGTTATAAGATTACCCATATTGGTTTCGAGTGAACATATAACTAATCCTTTTCCGAAAACAGGGATTTCGAGTGGATTTTTGTGACTCGAAACGGCTGTGATATTCATTAAGTTATAAAAATTCCGTTTTCCAGATTTCTATCCCAGAATTAATGGATACGAAAACAGAACTGACTAATCAACATATGCTCTGATACCATATGTTGGTTCAGTTCTGTTTATACATGAGGGAAAACATGAAAAACATACATGTTACAGCAGACAGTGCAGTGGAGAATCCAGTAATGGAGTTCGACATACTTGTCATCGTGATCTGGTTCCTCCTTAGGGTGCTGACTGATGATGGGGACTTAGAAAACCGAAAAGGGTATCGGCTTAGGAGAGGAGGTTTCGATTGATGTTATGCTAATAGGGTATGTCTAATTGTGTAACTGAGTAACACTTTAACCTCCACATAATTCTCCTTATATAAGCACCCAGGAGGAAACCTAATTAGTTAATAAGGGTAATATGGTCCATCAACAATTACCAACTAATTATTTAATAGGTTATTATATATTTTGATCTATATTATGTAAATGATTATAATGGCTATAGATTAAATATTAATACATAATATATTTAATCTTACATAATTTAAAAAAAAATACTATTTTATGAAAAAGTTATGCCCATTTAAAAAATCGTGATGGTAAAGAAAAAAAAAGGGAAAAGGTTGTAGCATCAGATGATGTAGCGTCTCTAAATGGTGTAACATCTCTAGAGAGGCTACAGGTGGTTACTTTCGTGATTTTTCGTGGGAATGACTATTTTCGTGATTTTCACTAAATAAAATCAAAATAATGTTAAATTAACTAAAATAAAAATACATTAAAATTAAAATTCCTAAATTAGAAATACATTAATATAACATAACTAATTCAATTGTTGTAGAAATCGTTGGCGAATCTTCTCTTTTTCGTTTTCGACTATTCGTTTGTTCACCTCTAACATATCATCGGATTTCATCCTAAGCACTATAAAATCAACGACATCAGACTTTTGTTGTTTGACGACTAACAATTCTTTGATACTCACGCCGAGTTTATCCATTTTGGCTTGGAGTTCCACTTGACTAGAAGACGAACCTGCACCTTTGTATTTTGCTTTTGCACGGTCTCTCCCAATCGGGCAAATTACATAAACTGGATCATCTGGAATATCAAACTCATCGTCCGAATCATTTAAATTATAATGGGATTGCACATCCGAACCTACGTTGCAGGACGATACGCTCTTTGATCATTTGGCCCGTGCCTCATGCACGTCCATAAAAGGGACAAGATGCCACTTGGTATTTTCACTTAAAATTTACAAGGGTTTCTCCATTGTAAACAAGTGTCCTTTATCTTGTCTGTAGATTTTGTGTGCCTCGATAAGCAAATCTACATTATTCGCATCACTCGCTCGACCATCACATTGGTTAGCGAGGTTGTTGAAGATGGCGTTAAAGACGTTCACCTTTTTCCGCATTTCTCTCCATTTACCAGAAATGGAATCCAGATTGCGGTAAGGATCATGTCCCATGATCTCGTGAAAGATTTTACGAACACGCTTCCAAAAATCGATTCCTTAAATGATCCGTTGTGAAACATTTACATAAGAAACATAATAATATATTAAAAACATAATACACAAAAAATTGTAATCTATTAATAAACGTAATGTATATAAATGTAAAACGTAATATATAAGAATGTAATATATTAAAAACGTAATATAAATAGGAAATAATAAATAATACGGGTAGCCAGGTCCTCCGAGATGTCCACCCAAGCACGAGCCAAAGCGATCTCCTCTGTAGCCGTCCACCTCTCTGATGTTTTTTCAACGGGGTCGGCATCGTCCGCCTTTTTATGCTTTTTTTTTTGTTGCCGGGAAAGGCCCATTTGTGTTAATTGTACAAAGTCGGGTTGAGTTTCGAGTATGGTGGATTGTGAATTTTGTGTGCTTACCTGGTGTTAAATATAAAAATTCGCCCCTTGAGCCTAGTGTGAGTCGAATGGTCCATCATCAGGCGCCCCCCGACCGATAACAACCGGTGAAGACGTTGGAAGGGAAGATGTAAGTGTTGGTTGAGAGTTTGATGTGTTCGGGGTATTCAATGTGCGGGGCGTATTCAGTGAGCTTCGGTTTTGGTTATACCGATGGTTCGGGTCGATGTTGCTCCACGGAAACAATTTATATTTTTGTATAGATTTTATAAAAAAAAATTGAAATAGATGAAGAGAAAAGAGGGTTGAAGTGAGGTTTGTATTTAAAAAATGGTAAAGTGTGTTGTATATATGTTTGAAAATTTACATTTCTCAAAGGTTGAACGGTCATAAGACCTTTGGGGTGTGGCCCCCACACTTTCTACCCCTTTCACGCCATGCACCGACCATCCCCACCTCAGATCACCCCGTTAACGCCCATTTTGTCGGTGTTCCACGCCGTTGAAATCGTCACGGGGGCTAGGCGTTTAGCCCATAGTGTACATTCTTATACTTAGTAACTTACAATCAAATACTATGGTCAATTTTCAAATAGTGTGCAAACTCAAGAGATGCCAACCAATGAGAAAAACAAGTATACACTCCATCAATCGATTTAATTCAAAATTTAAAATTACAATCCATCATGACCCACTTGAACAAAACGCTTAGGGTAAGGGGCACTTCTCTAAGGGGGGAGTGACCTCTCTTACACACACCCAACCAGCACGCGTCACGTCAACTCCCCCCTTAACTCTCCCCACACACTCAATTTGATGGCGACACTCCTCTCTTGGGGGACTTGTTTTTTTATTTTTTTAATTAAGTTGAAAAAATCAAAAAGAAAAAAAAAAGGAAAATACTTGATTGGTTGAATCAATGGTGGGCCACCCTCTCCCTCTCTCCCTTCATGCGGTGAACACCCACCGCTCCCCACTCCCCGCTTACGCTCCCCGAGGGGTCGGCGGCGGTGTTCCCGCTCGGGGACTCGCCTCACCGAACCCCTCCCCGCAAAGTGCCCCGTTCACCCTTACTTTTGATCCAAGATATTTGTAACTATTTTCTTTTTGAATTTTTTCTTTAGTTTTTATGTGTTACAAATTACCTAATACATTTTTATCGTATTTAATCTGTTCTAATTAATCTATTAATTGTCATCCCCTATCCGTGAATAAGAAAAAAAATGTAAACATCAAAGAACCAACACAAAAATTTTCAACCCAATCGAATGAGAAAATAAATTGTGTCAAAAAATGTGTGTAGGATAGATTATCCTTCCCCACACTATTAATAAGAAAAAATGTGTCAAAAAAATGTGTGTAGGATAGATTATCCTACCCCACACTATTAATAAGAAAAAAATAGTTGTTAAAATGTCCTTTAAGCAACATGCTAATATAAAGAGTACCTTTTCTACAATAAATTATAGGGTCTACCCTTCATCTGGTTTGGTTACTTGTGGATTATATATAGATAAAAACTTTATAAATTACCAATCATAACAACATACGTACATGTGTAACCATAGTGGTCACTAACGTGACAATTTCTTATAAAGCTATCTCACACCAAACGACTAATTTTAAGCATTAATATTATTACATAGCAAAACCCTCTAGTGATGAAAAAAATGACATGTAGATATATTAACTATTTAAGCCATTTGATGTTGAATGATTTAAACCATTTGAAAGAGAACCATTATAATTATATACAATGCTCCCCAAATTTTCTCAGCTACCAACCATTTCTTTCCTCTCCCAACTTCATTTTTCAAGCTACCACTTGATCCATTACCTTTCAAAACAAAATATATAAATTGATATAATGTTAGAATCACATGAATGACATAAGAAAAATAAAAGAATGGCTATTTTTAGATGTATTTATAAATTATTGTACATATCAGGTCTATTTTTAAAAGCAAGAAATACCAAAAAAAAAAATGTGTATCTACTTTATATTCATCTATTAGCATAGATGTTTTGGACTCATTTTCACATTATTTTCACATATGTATGTATATGAATGAATTAATCTCGTATAATTCAAGTATAATTCAAGACAGAGTAAAATGGTCTCTGAGGTTTGGTCACTTTTGACACTTTAGTACAAAACTCAAACCTTTTGAATCTGGGTCTCTATGGTTTCATTTTTGTTACCATTTTCATTCAAAAGTAAAATCTGGTAAGAGGATTTTTCAGTTAACATCTAGTTTTTTTGTCGTTTTCCACCTTTTTAATGAAGGGCAAAATGGTCAGATATTTTAATTTGTTATAATAAAACGTTAAAAGATCATTTTGTCATTTATTAAAAGGGAGGAAAAATACAAAAAAACTAGATGTTAACTGAAAAATCTGATCAGATTTTGCTTTTGGATGAAAATGACAAAAAAACTGAAACCACAGGGACCCAGATTCAAAAGGTTTGAGTTTTGGACTAATGTGGCAAAAGTAACTAAACCTTAGGGACCATTTTGGCAGTTTACTCTTCAAGACATTAACGTGTAATGGAACCAAAAATTATTATTTATAGGGTTTTTTTTATTACTTTTGGTTAAATTAACTAATACAGTTGCTTAATGTGTGCAAGAAAAGACAATGGGTGCATAAAAATATATATAACGAATAGAAACAAAAGTGAGTTACTAATGATGGATGATGAAAATACAAATACAAATACAAATACGTATTTGATAATTCTCTATTTAAATGTATAATTAAAGAGCATAAAAATATAATGTTTTTTATCCTCTATAATTAGTATACTACGTCATTTGGTCCACAATGGAAAAAATAAACAAAAGTAAAAACATCTAAAAAAAGCAAATTCATAGATCTAAGTTTTCTAATTATAAACATATATAATCTTTTAAATTCAAATGTTATTAATGATAAATGAAGAAAATATAAAAATACAATGTTTTTGTTATATATAACTCCATAATTAGTATACTAAGTCATTTGGTCCACATTAGAAAAAATAAACAGAAGTAAAAACATCTAAAAACAGCAAATTCATAGCTATAATTTATCTAATTATATACATATATAATCTTTCAAATTTAAACGTTTTATTTTTTTTCTTTCTAATTTTAACATATAAAATTATTTAATATGAAACAGAAAAGGTAAATCATTAAATTCATTAAGATGAAATTTAAAAAAATAAGATATATATATATATGTTACCTGATGGAGTCACTGTGGTGTTGTCGCTTTTCTTGACGTTTTTACCATAATCTTCAAAAATCTTAGCTTCTGGGGAGTTGTATGACATGTTCATGAGCTCTGAAAACAATAAAATGGCGATCAAAAGAAGAATAATGTGTATATATTAACTAACTTTTATTACAGAACTAATAATATATTGAAAACCGTATAACCTTTATACTGTTTATCATATAAATTGACTAGCATGCATACAAACAAGATATATAAACATGCCCTTATAAGGATTTTCTAGATCCGCCACTGGACAGAGCGATATATAAACATGGTACATGAAAACTTACTAGGACACTCAGTGATATTAGCAGGCAAATGACACGAGTCGGGTAAGCCCAATGCGAGGGAGCCGTTGATCTTGACACCGAGACTAGGTTCATCACGGTCCTTGACCAATATGCACAAGCAAACTTTGCTCTTGTCCAAGACTGGTTTGAGCTTAGCACAACAGTCCATGGTTGGAGCCTTGGCTTCACCACTCACATAAGGAAGGCAGGTGGCTAGCCCAACAAGTGTGTCACCACATTGTTTTTGGTCTTTTTCAAAGTCACCCCTTACTAGCACCATCATCATGGCCAACCATGGAAGCATTCTTCTTGACATGTTTCTTGAACCCATTTTGAAAAGATGATTGGTGAGATGGTGTTGGAAGAGGGTTGCTTGTTGGATGCCCTTTTATGCTGTGATTTGATGTGCTATTAAATGATAATTGGACAAAATATTGTTTAAAAGTATTTAATATTCATCCAACGCTCTATCCGTTTGGTTTTCTTTTCAACGCCAAATTTCTTTTTAATTCATGTCATATGTAGGACTTGAACTCAAAAACTCCCTCTCCCAACATATTTAAAAGCTTTGTCTTTGCCAATGGACTACCACCACATTAATCTCTATCCGGTTGGTTGAATTGGCTTGTAAACACATTTAATATTTATCTCCTAGATACGTACGTACGTATATTACACATAAAAATAACGAGTATTATATACCATAGAACACTTGAAAAAATTCTCTGAAGTCACGCGACACTAGGACCCTTGTAAATAGATCGGTCAGTTGGGGGGGGGGGGGTTATCGATTGGGTCGGTTTTCAGGTTTATCGAATTTAAAATTTTTGAAACTGTATTTGAAATTCAATAGATGAGACTGAATTATTGTACATATATAGCTAACATTTACTAAAGAGTAAATTACGATTTTGGCCCCTGTGGTAATATCACTTTTACCCTTTTAGTCCAAAAAAGAATATTTTAACATCTGAGCCCCAAACGTCTTTTTTTCTAATCCTTTTGGCCCCCAACTTCTTTTTTTCTAGTCCTTTTGGCCCCTAAAAGTAAATGGATGGGGTTAGTGTTAGGGGCCAAAAGAGTTAGAAAAAAAGACGTTGGGGGCTCAGACGTTAAAAGATTTCTTTTTGGGCTAAAAGGGTAAAAGTGATATAACCACATGGGCCAAAATCGTAATTTACTCTTTACTAAAATATAACATATAATGATTTAATACCATTATAATACTTTCAATATTTATATATTCAATATTCAATAATAATTGAAAAAGAGATGATTAGGGCACCCGTGATGGAAAGAGAAGCAGTGTTGTCTTGTTATGTGGGACGTCTTTGGTCCCGTGATTATATTGTCATTTATGTCATAACTACATTTTGTTGAAGTATTTATTAATCCCTTTTAATGTTTCTAATCTTATAACCCATGTGTTTATCCTATTTATATTCATTATACATAGTATTTTAATGGATCTAGATCCATTAGAATGTCTATATATTAAAGTTAATATTCAAATAGAAAGCATAAATAAATAAGATACATGTGAATGGTAAGTAAGATGAGCATTCAGTTTTGCAATTTTGGTTGAGGATGTTACAAATGTATAAGAAATAAAAGTAATTTATAGCCGGTGGATAATTTCCAAAAAAGGAGAAAAGGTACTTTCTTGAATTTATGACGGATGATATGGTGTATGATTTATTGTTTTATAATTATAATTCAATAACCTATGCTATATAATATCTATTAGTGAAAAATGAAATCATGTTTGTATTTCAGGTTGATCGATAGGTGAAAATTATGTAACACCATGTGTAGTGGAAAGCTGAAGATAACGCCCCCACCCTAGGGTATTTTACGCCATGTGACGGTACAGTCAGCAAAGGGGCATTATTGGGTATTTTCTAAAATGAGTGTAGTGGGGATGGGGCATTATTGGGCATTATGTTTTGAAATAAAATAAAATTAAAAAAAAAGAACTTAAAATTCTTATTGGCCAATTAATGCAAACTGAAATATGATTGGACAAGCATTCCCCCCCCCCCCCCCCCCCTTCAGCGTTTTTTAAACCACGCCAAGGGGGCTTTTTTGATTATTTTTTTAAAACGCCCCATGTAATGGTTTGGGGGAGTTTTTAGGATTTTTTTGAATTAAAAAAAAAAAAAAACCGCCCCACTACGGGTGGTCTAATTAGAGTTAAGTGACCTAAATGATGATGGCTAGCTTGTTTGTAAACGGGGATCCTTATCAATGTTTTTAAAACCGAACCGGCTAACGAACCGACTCTTTTACTGGTTCACTGGTCGAACCGGTCGAACCGTTTTTATTAACCGGATTTTATATATATTTAGTAATTAACTTATAAATAACAAAAATATAATAACATGTATACAAAATACATCATCATCATCATCATCATCATCATACTCAATGAATCCCACCAATAGCAAAACTAAGGTAGGGTTTGAGGAGGGTAAGATGTAGACAACCTTTACCTCTACCCCGTAGGAACAGAGAGGTTGCTTCGAGTGAGACCTTCAGCTCGATAGTAGTTTTGCATCAAGTCTTGGGCATAAGACACATAACACTTAGCAATCGGACAAAGGCCGATCAATGCATGTAACCTAAAGAAACACTGACCTTATGGGTAAGATCCGGCTAGGACTTCAACTCTTTGGCGATCCGAACAGCTGACTGCAAAACAGAATACCGTTAGGACTCGTTACAGGAATGGGCTTATTCCTGTAACCACCCTCCGGCGTGAGAATAAGTCTCGGTTTGGGAGAAAGAAAGTATGAATGTAGAGAGAGAGTAAACGAGAGCAAGATGATCCATATCTTTGATGTTTACCTATATTTATAGTTTACCATTAGGGTTTCCCCTAACTTAGGATGGGCTCCGATAAGTTAGGGATTTGCATGATCTTCCCAAAAGTTTGGGGATTTGGTTACGTCGTTTATCCATGCAGAGTAGAACCTTCTAGAATAAACGTGTGTAATTAATTATTTATAATAAAATAATAGGTAATGACCGGGTCGGGTTAGCCGATCCGGTCATACCTCGTCATGTCCCCCCAGTCCGAAGTTATGAAGTAAAATTCATGAGATCGGACTAAAAAAGGAAAAGTCAAAATTCCCCCTTTGAGTGTGAGTTTCTCGAGTGGGGTATCGTTACGTTTTTTAAAAAATGGCGGCGATGTGAAAGGATGTGACAATTAAGCCATCATTAGGATGTTAGTTGTACCTCCCCTGTAGTGACGCGTGTTCCCATCCGTTTACTTTTCGAATTCGAAATTTTGTAATTCCTTATAAATAGGTTTCCCGTTTAGGGTTTGGGATTACATTTCCATCCTTATTCACAACCCCGTTCTTCCATTTCTTGATTCCGAAAATGGCTTCAAAAACCGGAGAGTCTTCTTCTTCTGCCCCAGCAAGTTCTGATGCCTTATATGTCAAATGGGGGCTTGTTTCATTCAACAATTTTATTCAAGATTACGGCATTAAGGCGGAGTGGAATCCGGTGCTGCCTTCAAAGACAGACACGACATTTCCGTTGAAGAAAGGTAAAATCACTCTATTTAGTGATTTTTTCAAATTTTGCAACTTCCGATTGCCGATCCCCAAGTTTTATAAGTTGGTTCTTGATCATTATCCCATCCACATTTCTCAGCTGCATCCGTTAGGGTTGGTTAAACTTCGACAGTTTGAATTTGCTTGTATAGCCTAGGTCATATCCCTGAACTTACCGTTTTAGGGCTTTTTTCGTTCTTGTGTGGAAATCCCCTTTTTTCACCTTTGATAGGCGAGATATCGATGTGTCTTGCTTGAGAGACATTCCTACTAGTTCCCGGGATAAGGATCGGAAGAAGAAGTTCTTCTTTATCGACGTCGGTGTGATCCCTGGGGAGATGCAGTGGAGGGAACTGGGACCCAAGGACAAAATTAAAGACGACGGTCCCCCAAAAGATGCTTATGTGGCAAACGCTCTTTTTAAGAGATTGTGTGAGTGCCCCTTCGAGTGCACGGTGATCCCGGAGGGAGCCTTGGTGATGGCAGGAATGAGTCTACTATGGCGTGACATCAGGCTGTATCCTTCCTTCCAGAGGGAAGATGAGGGTATGTGTCTATTTGCCTTGACTTTACTCTGTTAATTGTTTCTGCATTGACATGTGTAAATGTCAAACAGGTAAGTGATGTTTGTTTGACTTTATTGATCCTCCGCGGAATGCTGCTTTGAGGACCGCAGATCGCGTGATTAGTGAACAGGAGCCTGATGTACTGAAGATCCACCTGGACCAGTTTTTGCTGCCTACTGTGCCGGCGAATCCGGCTGCTTATATTTCCCAGCCTCCCCCCAGCGGAGGAGGTGGTGTTTTTTCCGCAGAGGCGAAAAAACCGATCCGGGTGAGAGCCACCGGGAGGAAGTACATGGCCGCGGGGGCCGCTACTTCCGCTGTTACGGTTGGCGTTGCTGTGCCCGCTGGGGATGTTGCTGTTACATCCGCTGCTGCTGAGTTGGTGAGTCCAACTCGCATGCATAATTGTTCCTGCCCTGACTGCTTTTGAGGCTATTCAAACCGCCTATGCAATGCCCACTGGTAAGTAATTTTGTTTGTGGGTGTTATGGTGGACTTTGTGTTCCATGTTGCTTAAAATCTGTTTTAATACAGCTTTTACTGCTGGGGTTCAAGTTGAGGGTGTGTCCTCTGCCACTTTGACATCTGTGGAAGTTATACCTTCCGCTGCTGGCGGACCCAGCCTTTCGGATCTTATATCACAGGTAAGTGCTGCCGCTACTGTCAGTTGTTCTATGCCGCCCCCTATGCCTACAAACGCTGTGGCTGTGACAACCAGTCCAGTTTCGACACTGCTGTCTTCAAGTGTTACCCCCACGTCTTTGTTTGACTCTCCCTTTAGCGTTTTTTCTGCGACTGGGAAGGAGATGCCCACAGTGTCTGCTGCTCACGAGGCAACCAGTGCCGGAGATACCGCCGTGAGCGATGCCGGGGGATCTAGCAGCAGGATTGCTGATGATGGGGCTCGTTTGGGTGATGATCTTTATCTGCCCACTATTAATTGGGATCCGAATGTGCAAGACAAGTGTTATCAGCCCAAGTGGAAGATAGCGGAATCATCCAGGTTGATCTTCCCCCAGTGGTACATCATTGGGTCGAGCGTGCATACCCCCCAGCTGAGTCAGCCTATGTTGAGGGGTTAAACAATGAAAATTTAATGACTGCTACGATGGTGGACTCCGTCAGTCAGCCCCAGAGACTAGCATAAATCCGACGCCGGTGGATGCATGATAACAATGAGCTCCACCAGGCGCGGATTGCTATTCAAGAGCTGAAGGATGAGAATATCGTTTAGAAAGTCAACTTCAAGCTGCTGGTCTGAGGGAGAGTAGGTTTGTGTCTGAGAAAAACAAGGCAGAGGATGATTTGAAGCGTGTGACGGCTCATCTTGCTGAGGAGAGAATAATATGGGCTCGTGATATAGCGGAGAAGGATCGAGTCCTTGCTCATGCTAAAACTGTTCAGGAAGAATTGGAGCGTAAAGCTGTTACCGAAACTTAAAAGGTGAGATCTGAGATGTATGCTAAGATTGAAAAGTTCCGAATTAACACTGATTTTGTGTCTCAGGTGTAGGAGCGGTATCAGGCTTTGACTGTTGAGGTAGAAGTGTCTAACGCCAAGGCCCGATCCAAGCAAGTTGAGTTGGAGGAGCGGGAGGATCAGCTTAGAAAGCTTCAGCAACAATGTGATTCCCTTGTCTCCGAGAAAAATAAGCTTGTCTAGTCTTCCGCCACCCACCAGGCACGCCTTAAAGAGGCGGAAAGTGCGTTGGAGCAATCAAACGCCGAGGTGGATAGCCTGACTAGCCAACTGGCTGAGTTGCGAGGTGACCGGAATTGGCTGATAACCAATGGCCTGGTTGGGGCGTTTGAGTATCTAAGCCAATCGGAATCTTTTACGGCTTTGTTGGATCGTCTTTCTGCCGCTGCTTATCAATCGGAAAGAGGCAAACTATAGGGAGATATGGCTGATGCTCTTGAAGCGGCGTGCAATGATCCGCTGCCCTCGTATGCTGACTTGATGGATAAAGTAACCGAAGAAGGCGTGGACTCCTTACGCCTAATGTTGGATCTAGCGGAGGAGTTTGGAGAGGAATGAGTGTTTTACTTTGTTTGTGCTGTACGCTATTCCTTAGATATTTTGTGTAAACACTGTTTTGCTTGGTTTACGTGCAAATATTTTATTTTCTGTCAGACATTTAATTCTAATGTCATGATGAATGACACTGCCAGTTGCCTAAGTGTGGTGATTTGACGTGCAATGATGACTTTTTATTAATTTTGCTATCGTCATCACTGTCAAGTCTTTTAAACTTGTATAAATTGAGTCGTTTTTTCCAAATTTGGTAATTCGTAAAAATGGGCCGGAAGTGCTATAAACAAAAAATTTCCGAAGTTATCCGACGCTTGGATGCGGCTGATGGTTTGATTCATCTTCAAGTTCCGGTGACGGAGGAGATGATCAAAAGAAGGGAAATGAGCTCCGATGATGCTGTACCCCGGGTTAGCCGGTCCTTCAAAAGCTGATGCAAGTATGATTTCTCTATCAGCTGACACTCTGATGGAAGCCTTTTCTCCTGATCGTGTTCAATGTTGTAGACTGGTGTACGAACGACACCCCAGTGGCCGTCGCTGTTCAAACCTGGTTGATGATCGGGAGGTGCTGGCTCTTCCGGTAGATGAGGATAATGTCGATGACTTGATCGTTGATCCTCATCCGTTGGAATATTATGGTGTGGCATTGTACACCCCTGCAGAGGTGAGGGCAATGCTTTCCAAGAAGAATATATTTTGAACATGTTCGTTTTTTGGTTCCCGTATGTTGGTGTGTAGCAACAGAGACAAGTACTTGGTTTTTTGTAAGATAGTTGTATGTATTTATTACCAAAATACCTATCTTTTTTGTAGTGGTTAATGTATCTATTACCAAGATACCCACTCTTAGCGCTGTATATTTTTGATCCTTTGACTTATATATGAAAAATATTTCGTGTCCAGGATGCTTTTTTACCGTTATGTGCAGTTTAAATGTGATGACAATTTTTTGTACCGTAAAGTGCAGGTTAAATGCGATGGTAATTGTTACTGTGCATGTAAGTAATGAGGGAAAATAAAAAAAAAGAAATAATTTTTATTAACTCAATACTTAAAAAAGAGAAATCGTTAGAGATGAATTACACTTGTTTGTAAAAGAAAAACAATCAGACCCGCCGTTAGGGGCGGGGCTTTACATATAAATTTTTTTCAATTGAGCCGCGTTCCAGCTACGTGGAACCGCGGTGCCATCTAGCTTAGATAGGCGGTAAGCCCCTTTGCCTAAGTCTTCTTGGATGACATAGGGGCCTTCCCAGTTGGGTCCCAGTTTGCCTGAGGGTTCCGCTCTACTGGCTTCATTATCACGCATGACGTACTCGCTCTCCTTGATAGTATGTTGAGCCACGCGCTGATTATAGTATTTTTCCAAAGTTTTCTTGTACTTTGCTTCACTGATAGCGGCTGCCTCGCGCCGTTCTTCCAGCAAATCTAGGCCTTCCCTTAGGAGCCTGTCATTGTCATCATTAGAAGTAAGGCGTCTCAACGAAGGTAATCCCACTTCCGCGGGTATCATGGCTTCTACGCCATAGGTCAGGCTGAAAGGGTTTCGTTGTTACTTGTCTTGGGCATTATTCGATGTGCCCAGAGGATATTTGGCAACTCTTCTACCCAAGAACTTCCTTCATAGCCCAACCTTCTTTTAATTCCATCCAGCAAACTCCTATTCGCCCGCTCCACTTGGCCGTTTCCCTGTGGATGTGCTACCGACATAAAGATTTGTTGAATCTGCAACTCTGCGCACCAGTCTTGTAAGACCCTGTCGGTGAATTGCGTTCCATTATCACTCACCAAGTATAGTGGTAGTCCAAATAGGCACACTATGTGCTCCCATAGGAACTTTTTGGCGTTTTCAGCAGTTATTTTAGCCAAGGGTTTGGCTTCAACCCACTTGGTGAAATAGTCGATTGCCACGATTAGGTACTTTAGCTTCTCGGGGGCCAGCGGGAATGGCCCCACGATATCGACTTCCCATTTTTGAAAAGGCCAGGCCGCCATGACAGGAATTAAATTGTTCTTGGGGCGGAGTGTTTGAGGAGCAAACTTTTGGCAACTTCGGCACCTTCTGAGTTCTTCTACCGCGTCTTCATGCATCCCAGGCCAATAGTACCCGGCGTTGTGGATTTTGGTGACCACTGCCTGGGGTCCGGCGTGAATGCCACATATGCCAACGTGTATTTCTTGGATTAGGTATTTTGCTTCTGCTGGGGATACACACCGCAGTAGTGGTCCTAAGTATGACCTCCTGTACAAGATGCCGTTGTTCATTTCATATTGCAATTCCTTGGTTTGTATCTTTCAGGCTTTGCCTCTGGCAGGGGGTAATTCCCCCTTTGTGAGGAGTTTTAGGATCAGAGTGTACCAACAGGGTTCCTCCCCTGTGATGGCGGAAACTTCCCAGGGCTCAATGGAAGGTGTTTCTAATGTTTCTACCTTTACTTCTCTTTCCATACCCGAGGTAGCAAGTTTGCTCAATGCATCTGCTATTTGGTTTTTTCCTCGATGGACGTGATTAAGCGTGAAACTGTCGAAGGAAGGTATGAGTTTCTTGGTCTTAGCCAAATACTTTGCCATTGATTCATCTTTGGCTTCATAAGTTTCATTTACTTGATTATTGACTAGCAGAGAGTCAACATATGCATCAAGCCTTGTTGCTCCCATAGTGTCACACCCCAACCGATGGCGGAAACATCGGGGCATGGCACTGAGCGAAACAGATTGTCCAGAAGTTTCCATAACAATTATCAATACTATTCAATTTAAATAATACGTCCCATACCGTATCTCAAACAGTAAAATAATTATTACAAACAAGAAATCTAGGCAAGTATTCTGTTCCGACCACTCAGATTTAAATAGACAACAATTGTTTAGCTGCTTCTAGAGACCCTTAGTTTGACCACTACAGACAACTATTTGTTGGGCTCTAAAGCTTTATTCTAGCTTCAAATTCCTACCAAATGTGCGTCCTAAGCACCTGTCACATACGTTAAAATAAAGTCAATACATAAAATGTAAAGGTGAGCATACAAGTTTGATAATAGCATATAGAGTTCGAATTCGTTTACGCATAACCAGCACGTACACATAGTGAAATGAAGCACGTTAGTTATCGACATAGATCCATCGATACCAATGACTGCGGGTTGACTGCCCGAGGCAATTCGCAATACATGATTACCACCGTAATCCATGCAAGTAATTGTCCTTAACAACCCCCGTGTGAACGGGTGCTGAGTCCAAACTATAGTACTATCATTGCTAAGGCAGGTAGACAGCATTCCATGTGTAAACATAACAAACAAGCATTCATACGCCACGTATAACATGAATTTACGGTTAGCGTTCAAATAGTATTGAGTACTGTGATTGTTGTAGTTTGAATATTCGTAACGTATGTAACACCCAAAAAGTGCGTAAAGCAAAAAGGGATCGAGTATACTCACAGCGGTTAATGGATTGAAGGGAGCGCTTAGCGAGTAAGGTTAGCCTGAATAGATTCGATAGCATAACGATAAGTGACGCGCAAAACGGTACAAAGTGTGAGAGGGTCGGATAGTGGTTCGATCGGATGGTAATCCGATCGGACAGCAATCCGTGCGGATAACAATCCGTTCGGATGGTCATCCGGTCGGACAGCTTGTCCGGTCGGATGACGATTCGAGTGGATTGTTTCTTCCTATAAGAAGAATGTGTTTGTGTATGATGGCTTGACTTTTGAAGTTTTCGTTGTAGCATTTTGAAAGCATTGAAGTATCTCTATCCATCAAGTCGATCGATCGGATAGTGGGTCGTGCGGATGACAATCCGTTCGGACGGTCATCCGGTCGGACAGTGGTCCGGTCGGATGGCAACTTAGTGGTGAGATTACTTAGTGAGGACAAGTTCACAACAGAAGAGTCACTCGATCGGATGTCCATCCGATCGGGTGGCAACCCTGTTAATGAACATGTTGAAAATTGTTTAAGTCTTTAAAGTCTTAGTATCTCATGATCCGGAGAGTAATCCAGTCAGATGGTCGTCCGATCGGATTGCAATTCGTTCGATACTCAAACTTCAGATAAGGTTGTTTTAAAGGTGGGACCCAAGTGTGATCCATTCAGATGGCAATCCGTTCGGATGACCTATCCGATCGGACAGCATTCCGTTCCGGTTGTTCCGTTCGTCCTACACTTGGTCGTTTTGGTGGTTTGTCGTTATGTCGAGACGTTTTGACAACGTGTTAACCAACATAACCCCAGTTTGACCCAGACGTCCAACCCGACCAGGAATCACCCTAGTTCGGCCAGTTACCGGCTTGAGACGGTTGTTCTTGATTAACCCGAAATTGGTAGCCTCGTGGGTAGAATCCAGATCTTGAGCTTGTACAACACTATGATTGAGTAGAAGACTAGATCAGGGTCGGATCCTATCGGCTTTGAGTACATTGAGTGCAAAAGATTTGAAAGAAAGTTAGAAACCATCTTTCAATCCTTTTTCACCACTCTTGTGTCGAGATCTTTACAAGATCCGTGTGTAATCGGGTGGAAATCGGTTAGATCTCAGTTGTTCTTGGTGGATTGAAGTCATAACATGAAGTTCTTGAAGAACACATGATGACGTCATCCTAGAACACCCGAAATCTAGTGATTTCACGGTTAAAAGTTAAGATTTAAAAGATAGAAAGGTGTAGGAGTGCGTGTAGATCAAGGAAGTACAAGATTTAGGACGAGATCTTACCTTGATCGAGAGAAATCGAAGAAAAGGTAGGGAGCACGAGCTGTTCAGACAGAAGGTTTCCAAAAGTAGAAAGAATGACAATGACAGGGGTATTTATAGGATTCCAAAAGAGGAAAGGGCTGTCCGATCGGATGGCACACCGCTCGGATGACTTATCCGGTCGGATGACATTCCGGTCGGATGGCACCTGGCCTGTGGCATTGTGGCTATCCGGTCGGATGGCTATCCGGCCGGATGGCACTTGGTTCGAAGGTTTGACGCGACGATTTTTGCTGAGTCGATTTCGATTGCGAGCGGTTCGATACGATAGGGTTTCCTAGTCAAATTACTTTTAGTCCCAAACACTCATATCGAGCACTATCCCTTCTCCACTAATTATCATAGTTCGATTATGATTCGAGTTCGATGTCGATTGAGTTCGATTGCCTTTCGAGTTCGATTGCGTTTCGATTGATTACCACAACACAACATAAATAAACACGCACAAGTAATCACGTAAAGCACACACACGTATAACAATAACCAACAAGTATAGATCGAGTTACGATTTGGTGTCGATTTGATTAGCATAGCTTGATTATCAGTTGATTAACTTTATCGCATTGTTACTTCCTATAGTTCACAGTCGTAAGTCGTTTGAATAATATGTCGATGGCTTGTAATTAACAACACTTACTCCACATAATACAAATAAAATAAAGAAATTTCTATAAATCATATTCGTATCAGCGGTCGTTGACTTGACCTTGAGTTTGACTTTGACTTGTGAAAACATGGGGTGTTACAGCCTCCCGTTGTTTAGGGAATTTCGTCCCGAAATTAGGCTGGAAGCTGTACAATGCCGTGAATCACGTTTGAGAACTTTCTCTTTAAACAACTGCGGGTAATTCGCCTTCATGTCGCTTTCGAGTTCCCAAGTGAACTCTGCGCCTCGTTTGCCTTCCCATCGGACTTTCACGATAGGAATGCGAGAGCGTCTGAGTTGCTTGGTTTGGCGATCCATGATTTCGACAGGCTTTTCCACGAAGTGTAATGTTTCGTTCACTTGCAGGTCATCGAGAGAAACGTGTAAGTCGTGGTCGGCTAGGCACTTTCGGAGGTTTGACACGTGGAAAGTCGGGTGGACGTTACTAAGTTCTTCCAGTAGTTTGAGTCTGTAGGCGACTTTTCCGATCCTTTCCAGAATCTTAAAAGGTCCAACATATCGAGGCGCGAGCTTTCCTTTCTTGCCGAATCGGACCACACCCTTCCAAGGTGATACCTTTAGGAGTACGTAGTCACCAACGCCAAATTCAAGGGGCTTGCGTCGTTTATCGACATAACTTTTCTGTCGATTCCGAGCTTTCACCAGGTTGTCTCGAATTTGGAAAATCCTGTCTGTCGTTTCTTGTAATAGCTCAGGACCGGTTAATTGCGAATGACCAATCTCGTGCCACACAATAGGCGATCGACATCTTCTTCCGTATAATGCCTCGAATGGTGCCATTTGAATGCTGGAATGATAGTTGTTGTTATACGAGAATTCGACTAACGGCAGGTATTTATCCCAATTACCACCGAAGTCTATGACACACGAACGGAGCATGTCTTCAAGAGTACGAATCGTTCTTTCAGTCTGACCGTCGGTTTGAGGGTGGAAAGCGGTACTTAGATTAAGCGATGTACCGAGTGCCGTTTGAAACGTTTCCCACAGTCGCGAGGTAAACCGAGCATCACGATCAGAGATGATGTCACGAGGCGTCCCATGATTACAGATGATCTCGTCGGTGTAGATTCGGGCTAATCGTTCTACCTTGTAGTCTTCCTGTATTGGCAAAAAGTGAGCTGATTTAGTCAAACGGTCAACCACAGCCCAAATGTTGTCGTGACCTGATGACGTGTGTGGTAGCTTGGTTATAAAGTCCATAGCTATACTCTCCCACTTCCACATGGGGATCGGTGGTTGTTCGAGTAAGCCAGAGGGTCTTTTATGTTCAGCCTTGAATCTAGCATAAGTTAGGCATTTTCCGACGTAGAGTGCGATATCCCTTTTCATGCCCGGCCACCAGTACTTATAGCGAAGATCCTGGTACATTTTGTCGGCATCGGGATGAATAGAAGATCCTGGTACATTTTGTCGGCACCAGTACTTATAACATGAAGTTCTTGAAGAACACATGATGACGTCATCCTAGAACACCCGAAATCTAGTGATTTCACGGTTAAAAGTTAAGATTTAAAAGATAGAAAGGTGTAGGAGTGCGTGTAGATCAAGGAAGTACAAGATTTAGGACGAGATCTTACCTTGATCGAGAGAAATCAAAGAAAAGGTGGGGAGCACGAGCTGTTCGGACAGAAGGTTTCCAAAAGTAGAAAGAATCACAATGATAGGGGTATTTATAGGATTCCAAAAGAGGAAAGGGCTGTCCGGTCGGATGGCACACCACTCGGATGACTTATCCGGTCGGATGACATTTCGGTCGGATGGCATCTGGCCTGTGGCATTGTGGCTATCCGGTCGGATGGCTATCCGGCCGGATGGCACTTGGTTCGAAGGTTTGACGCGACGATTTTTGCTGAGTCGATTTCAATTGCGAGCGGTTCGATACGATAGGGTTTCCTAGTCAAATTACTTTCAGTCCCAAACACTCATATCGAGCACTATCCCTTCTCCACTAATTATCATAGTTCGATTATGATTCGAGTTCGATGTCGATTGAGTTCGATTGCCTTTCGAGTTCGATTGCGTTTCGATTGATTACCACAACACAACATAAATAAACACGCACAAGTAATCACGTAAAGCACACACACGTATAACAATAACCAACAAGTATAGATCGAGTTGCGATTTGGTGTCGATTTGATTAGCATAGCTTGATTATCAGTTGATTAACTTTATCGCATTGTTACTTCCTATAGTTCACAGTCGTAAGTCGTTTGAATAATACGTCGATGGCTTGTAATTAACAACACTTACTCCACATAATACAAATAAAATAAATAAATTTCTATAAATCAAATTCGTATCAGCGGTCGTTGACTTGACCTTGACTTTGACTTTGACTTGTGAAAACACGGGGTGTTACACATAGATTGGGCCTTTCTTAAGCCCGCGAGTAGCGCTTCATATTCTGCTTCGTTGTTGGAACATTCAAAATCAAACCGTAAGGCGTAAATCAGCCTTATTTCATCTGGGCTTATTAGCATTAGACCCGCCCCGGATCCTTTTCCACTGGACGATCCGTCGGTGTACAACTTCCAGGTTTGCCTGGCCATGCTGGACTCTGGTATATCTTGGACCGCGGGGTCTTGTATTACTTCTCCATCGGGTATTTCAGCCAAGTAATCGGCGATCGCTTGCCCCTTAATTGCGGTTCGCTTTCGATACTCAATATCTAGGGCTCCCAATTCGATTGCCCATTTAGCCAATCTTCCGGAGATCTCTGGCTTGTGCAAGATTTGCTGCAGTGGGTAATTCGTTAAGACCTGTACGCGATGCCCTTGAAAGTATCTTCTGAGATGCCGGGTAGCATGGACTAACGTCAGTACCAAATTTTCGAGTGTTGGATACCGCGTTTCGGGTCCCGCTAGAACTCGGCTGATATAATATATGGGCGTTTGTTTTCCATCTCTTTCCACCATGAGTACCGCGCTTACCGCGTTGTGCGCTGCCGCCAGGTACATTTTCAGTAGTTCTTCTAGGTATGGCGCTGTCAACATGGGTAGTTTTTCAATGAAACGCTTCATGTCTTGCAGAGCTTCCTCCGCTTCACTGGTCCACTTGAAGTTTTTCTTGTTAAGGCAATCTTTCAACATCTTTATGAATGGCAAGGATCGCTCGGCGTGTCTTGCTAAGAATCTGTTTAACGCCACCAGACGTCCGTTCAATGCTTGCGCCTCTTTTAAAGTTCTGGGGGAGGGCATTCACATTATAGCGGCTACTTTTTCCGGGTTAGCTTTAAAACCATCCCGGGTGACTACTACCCCTAAAAACTTACCTTCTTCTACCCCAAACGAACACTTTTTGGGGTTAAGCTTGATGTTGTATCCTCTCAGCTTCTGGAAAGTCTCCTCGATGTCTTCGAGCATTTGTTTTTCCTCTCTGCTCTTGATCACCAAATCGTCGACATATACTTCCAAGTTTCTGCCGATTTGTTTTTCGAAAGCCTCGTCCATGAGCCGCTGGTAAGTGGCTCCGACGTTTCGAAGTCCAGAAGGCATTATGGTATAGCAGAAAATGCCCACATCAGTATGAAATGCTGTTTTTTCTTCGTCTTCTCTTGACATTTTGATCTGGTGATAACCCTTATAGGCGTCTAGAAGACCATCCCCTATTGTCACTGTTTGCTCTGGATGGCGTGTGCTTAAGACCCACCTTTCCGGGCCAATAGCGCCGCTAGGCCCTTGACGGCATCTTTTGGTATCCAGTACTTCTCCCAGCTTATCCCGGTATACCGTTGCAATCCCCCGCGGGGTGGGGAATTTCATGAACCCGCGCGATATGGAAACTACAGCGTCAAGTTTTCCCAGGGTAAACCTTTCGATGATTACATTGTGATAAGACTCAGCGCGTACCACAAGAAACGTGAGGGGTATGGTTCTTTCCCGAGGGGTCTGTCCAAAAGTAACTGGGAAAGTAATCTGGCCGATTGGATCAACCCTTTCACCGGTGAACCCTTTAATAGGGGCGTGCACTGATTCGAGTAACTTTCTGTCTTCTGGTTACATTCTGTTTAAACAATGCTCGTAGATGATGTCCTCATAACTCCCGGTGTCTACCATGATTCTTCGCATATTATAATCGCCAACCGCAACGTATACGATTAGGGGGTCGGTGGTGAGGTGCAGGTCCTTTACGCGTGGTTCGATGGTCATGGTTGCCAGCATCCAGGGTTCGAGTGTGGAGAAACTCCATTTTGCTCCCTTTCACTTGTCGACGTATACCATATTCAACTCCCGCTGTCTTTTGCCCGCCCCTTTGTCAGTTTCTTCTTTGTTAGGTGGCGGGCCTTGTTTTATATCTCGAACCAGGTGAGCCAATTTTCCCGCCTTCACAAAGTACTCAATTTGCTTCTTTAACTGATAACAATCGTTGGTATCATGGCCGCTCCCCTTGTGATATTCACAGTATTTGCTAGTGTCTTTGTTAGGGGAATCCTTCAACGGATTGGGAGGATTAAATTTGAGGTTTTCGGAGGCCAGGATTTTTACTGGCGTTTTACTTAAATTAGGGTAATCAGACCGCGGCTTAGAGGAGGATTCGTTTCTTGAATGTGAGCTCCGGGATCTATCATATCGCGAGTCTGGCCTGTCACTCTTATGGTACCTGTCTCCTCTTCCATTGCCCTTAGAGCTTCGTTGCTCTCTATTGTCTTGATTTTTCTGGGATTCCTTTTTCCTGTTAGCCGCGTGACTGGCTGCCACAGTTTTTTCTTGTGTAACATACACCTTGGCTATTCTCAGGAATTCTTCTATGGTGGAGGGCACGCCATCCCTTCCATAGAGTGTTCTTAAAAGCTCATCATCGTTTACTCCTTGTAGGAAAGTGCCGCAGGCCAGATCGTTTGTGACACCTGGGATTGCCAGGCTCTCTTTATTAAATCTGACGATAAAACTCTCCACCGTTTCATTGTCTCTGCGACGAATGTGAAGTAGTTCATTTCGATCCTTCATGTGCCTTCTCTGTTGACTGAATTACAACGTGAATTTGGCCTCTAAGTCTTCAAAACTATCGATTTCTCCGATGGGTAGACTATCCCACCAGACCCGCGCTGCTCCTACCAGTGTTTGGACAAACATATTGCACCAAAGGGGAAGGGCCAACAGGCTACTTCCCCGGCGCTTTTAAATAGGTTGAGATGATCATCCAAGTCACCTAGACCATCGACTTACCCACTGTCTGAGGCATCTTGGGTTTTTCCTTAATTGGAGCTTCAGCTATTCTTCTGGTGAACTTGGACTTGAAAGTAGCGTCCACTGGTTTGTAAGGTCTAGTGAGATCGTCCTCTTCAACGTTAAAGGGTTGTACTGAAGGGGTTGCTCCGCCCTGGCTGGTTCCCTGGGTAATAGGGGGTTGAGCCGGGCTGATGTTAAGTGTAGAGCTGGGGCCCCCGCTTGGAGAAAAACGAGGTTTAGATGCGTTTCCTCTGTCATACACAGGTTCCACTGTAGGCGGGGGTTGACTGTAAGCCGGCTGGGATGTTGGAAAAGCCCACCAAGGTGGCATATAAGCTGCGTATGGCGACTACTGAGCATAACTTTGTGCCGTCATCTGTGGAGTGTATGATTGAGTATTGTATGGGGTTAAATACCCGTATGGGGGCGCATAGTAGCATCCTGGGAAGTAAGCTTGATTCCCCGGCGTAACCGGGGCATTCATGATCCCTACAGGCATGACGAATGGCTGGTGTGGGGGAGTGGACAACGCCACTGTTAGTGCTGCCGAGTATAGAGGCGGCATGGCGTATGTGGCCGAGGGCTGATAGTATTGAGCCATGCTCATTGACGACGTAATAATACTTTGGCTTGCAGATGTGATAACCGGCATAGTGCTATGACATATAGTCTGTGCACTCATGGTTGATGCTGGAGTGGAGGCGTTGGTGCCTGCTGTGGTTGGTACAACCGATCAGAATTGCAAAGAGGTGTATGAAAAAGGGTCTGCTGCTGTCGTCCCAGAAGAAACAGCAGAGGTTCCTGCAAAACCTGGTGGTGGTGCTTCTGCTTCAAATTCCAGGTCGAGAGACTTGGTTACTGGTAACGGGTGTTGTCTCCGGCAATGGGTTGCTGGTTACCATTGCCTGACTTGGTGTTACTGCCATTTTCTAATCGCTTGCCATTGGGTTCAGTCTTGCTGTTGTTACCGAAAGGTCCCACGGATGGCGCCAATGAAGAAACACTGACCTTATGGGTAAGCTCCGGCTAGGACTTCAACTCTTTGGCGATCCGAACAGCTGACTGCAAAACAGAACACCGTTAGGACTCGTTACAGGAATGGGGTTATTCCTGTAACCACCCTCCGGCGTGAGAATAAGTCTCGGTTTGGGAGAAAGAAAGTATGAATGTAGAGAGAGAGTAAACGAGAGCAAGATGATCCATACCTTTGATGTTTACCTCTATTTATAGTTTACCATTAGGGTTTCCCCTAACTTAGGATGGGCTCCGATAAGTTAGGGATTTGCATGATCTTCCCAAAAGTTTGGGGATTTGGTTACGTCGTTTATCCATGCAGAGTAGAACCTTCTAGAATAAACGTGTGTAATTAATTATTTATAATAAAATAATAGGTAATGACCGGGTCGGGTTAGCCGATCCATGTCATACCTTGTCATAACCCCTTGTCTTTCGTCTATCAATGCCACCACAAGATGCATGATTAACCGTCCGTCACTTTTAACATTATTTTCATTAAAAGAGTAAAATAATGTTAAAATTAGTGCAATTTCACTTTTTGCCACCCGAGAGCCCACACATATATACAAAATAGATTATAAAATAAATGAATAAAAAGTTTATTAAAAACAAACTAAATAAAAATAAAAAGCATGACTTCACCTTTCAAAACCCACCTTGAATCTCTACAATGAGAAATGCCAGACGAAAGTCCCCGAGAAACAAACTCAACTTCAAGAGATAAACCTCATTTTTCATATTTTCAATTGTTTTAATTAAACTCTTTAACTCAAACCCACCAACAAGAATAAAAAGTCTCAAATCTCAATCCTCATGCACTTGGTTCTCCTAGTTACGTCAGTCAACACACAACCGACCACAGAAAGAGTTCCGGCGAGCTTATGAAATAAGATTTAGACAAGTTTATAACTATTCCTTCGGCGAGCTCAACCCAAATACAGTCCAAGTTTCTTCATTATCTCTCTGAATCACTTCTCTATCTTTCTTATTTCACAAGATAAAGCAAAAAAAATTCAAAATTCCGGTCCGATCACGACCCGGCCTACCGGCCCGACCGCACAAATCGGCTGGGAAATTCATCGATGTTATTGTGCTAGTCGTCGACGAGAAACCTTGGCAGGGGGAAACGCCCCATACCGTGTAGTCTTAGATGAGACGGTTCCATCATTAAGGTGGAAGCATTAAAGATGTTCTAATGGTTCAACTTCGAGTATACAAGTCATTAAAGAATACAAGCTTACAATTTGTCTTTGTTCCGATAATACATTTAAGTATATATACCGAACAATGTCTATATGACATTGATCCCAACATGATTTACAAAAGTTTTGCTGTGTGGTGTATGTCATTACCATAAGCGTTATACAAATGTAGCTCGTGAATTACCCATATAAACATAAGTTACAAACTTAGTGGTGACCCAAGAAATGTATTTTACTAGTGTCAATATATTGTGGTATTGTGATTTTAGATGCTTGAGATTTTTATTCGACGTGAGCCATCAAGATTAATCAAAACCCCAATGTATTATGATCATTAAATGAACACAATTGTACTTGTTGATGCAACAAATACTAGACCGATGATAGTAGCTAAGCTGGTTAGGCAAAAGGGTTGGAGGGTTCCGGTTTGCCTAACGCAGGTCGTGGGGTCCCCCCACGTTTGCATGACGTGGAGAGAGGTTCACTAGTTAGGTTTTGTTGTTTGCTCAAGATCCTACACTGAAGTGTGTTCAGCTTCGGATGTATGAGCTGTGGAAATGTGTGTGTTGAATGTGAAGAATGGAGTATTGCATGAAACAAATACTCGAGAAGTAAGACCAGAGATCCCAATGGAATCAGAGCTGATCGGAATGTCCTTCAGCACTAAATGAAGTGTCATTTTATAGGGAAGGACATCGCCCAAAGAGGAAACCATTGACTAGTGAAACATGCTTGCAATGGGGGACTTACCCTTTTAGGGGTTGAAGCGTTTGGACCTGCGGGTAAAAGACTATACCCTGTGCACATGTTCTCTTTTACGGCTGTGAGGGGCTGAGCAAGCAATCAGTGAAGTGATGGTTTACTGTTCACATCCGTTTTGCTGCTCACCCGAGTTCGCAGAATTTGAATCTTTTAACATTTTAACCGTTTAAGCACTCATGTGTCTAAGTTATTTTATTTGGTCTTGGGCTACCCCCGTCATCAGCCCCCCAAGTCAAAGGTGTTTGGGAAATGAGCTCAAAGACTTCTGACTTTCACACATTTATTTGTATTGCTTAAAGGCTTCGATGCTTGAAGGCTTGAAGGGTTCGTTGCAGTTGAGTTTTTTGAAATTTGAATTTTGACAAGACAGTTGATGTGACTGACGGCGGTTAATTAACTACCGTGTAATCATAACCTCTATTGGTTTTATTTTTTCATTTATTACTCAAGATAATCAACAATATTCCTCTATTTTCTCTCAAGTTTCCTTCCATATCTTCCTTTATTTTGCCCATGCTAGTTCCGATTTCTTATTTTGTGGTTATTTTCTTGTATCATGGGTGGTCATAAAGATTTAGCGAAGTCATTTTCTTGATTAACTCAAGAGGAAGTAGAAAATTTCTGTATGGAATGGGGGATTGGGATGAAGTTTAAACCGGACCGATTTGTGATGTTTCAATTGATAAATGTCCCCTGGTTCCATTACTCTCTATTGTCGCCATTTTGAGTTTTCAAACCTTCGTCATCCGTTTTCGAACTTTGTTTTGAATGTTTTGGAGTATTACCGCGTATCCTTCGGCCAGATCCACCCTTAGGGTCTGGCTAGGGTTTTGCATTTTGAAGTTTTGTGTCGGGCTTCCGGGTATGATCCAACCCTTTTATCGTTCCGTCATTTTTTCTGGTTGGCCAAGAATGGTGACTGGTTTACATTCGAGACATCTCAGGTTGACACTTGCTTAATTTTATCTATGGTTTCTAGCCTTGGTGTCTGGAAAGACAGGTTTTTCTGGGTTTCCAATGAAATTGTTCCTTTCAAACTTGTTTGAAGGCATCCAGATGCCGTTTTGAATGAACCTGAACCCTCTGCCTCTGAGATAAATACATGTTTTCTTGATACTCTTAGGGAGTGCCCTTCAAGGCTTCGTCCCTTTCCCGAGCACTTATTGGTGTTATTGGGTCTCAGTAAGTTATGGGAAAAACGTGATCGAGATCCGGTGCTTATGAGAGATGGGCAGGGTATGCATTTGCCTTGTTGTGCTATTATGTTCTTATTTTTTGTCTGCTTATATATGTTGTTTTTGTTTATTTTGTAGTGATGTCTGCACTTGATTTTATCAAAAGTGACGATACTTCTGATGTTGTATTTGGGGATGTTGCAGCTACTCCAGGTGAAGATGCAGTTGTTAGGGGGTCTGAGCATAGGTTCGAGGGTTCTGGCTATGTGAGTGTTCCCAACGTTAAGGGTTTCACGAAAGCTCCGAGTTCCAGGGTTTCTGTTTGGCGTTCAAACCGTCGCTTGAAAGGTGCTGATCAACCCTCTGGGTTAGAGGCCATTGATGTTAGTGATGTCATTGAAGTATCGGCGGAACAGGTTGTTGAGGTTGAAGCGGGGAAGGGTAAGGAAAAAGAGCTAGTGGTTTCTGGGAAGAAGAAAAAGTTGGTCAAGAAAAGGTTCCACCCCTACCATCCAGGGTTCATCAGGCAAGAGTGTTTGAGAGCTACGAGGGTCCGGAAGCTGAAGGGGTTTATGTTCCCAACTGGGATGTGAAGGTTGGGGATAGCTTCAAGGACCCAGCAGTTTGTGCTGAGGTGTTGGGCCACTTTGCTCCTCCTGGTGTTCGGAGTGCCATCTCTGAAATGGAAGCTGATCACTTTATTTCAAGATTGATGCTAAGCTCCTGCAACCTTTCAGCCCTGTTGGCTGAAGGTGTTACCCGTTTTACAAAGGGTATGCAGGAGTACGAAGAAGCTTCCAAGAAGAAGGACAAGATGAAGGCCTCTATGGCTGCGATGAAGAAGGAGGTTGAAGGTTTTCCAAGAAAGAGGAAGCTTGGGAGAAAAAGGTTGGGGAGTTGACGAGGAGGCAGGAAATTGAGATGAACGATTTCAAAAAGAGTTTTGAAGCTGATCGATTGAAGCTGAAGGCTGACAGGGAGGCCTTGGATGTTCAGCAGAGGGCCTTCGAAGAAGAGAATGAAGGTTTGAAGGGTTTGGTTGCTCAAGCTACTGGTGATAACCAGTGGTTAATTGAGCAAGGTTTTCATCAAGTTGTTACCTACCTTCTTCACTCCAAGGAATTCAATTCTGCTCTTGGAGAGGTTTACACCAAACTGCTCAACTTGGGTAAACATCAAGGCCTTATTGCTGGTTACAAGCTTCATGAATCTGGTCAGCCTTTGGAAAAGTCTCCCTT
Organism: Helianthus tuberosus; assembly: GCA_030545235.1. Lineage (NCBI taxonomy): Eukaryota > Viridiplantae > Streptophyta > Magnoliopsida > Asterales > Asteraceae > Helianthus > Helianthus tuberosus. The sequence goes on from JARYGA010060228.1 coordinate 179,921, forward strand.
ATTTCGCCCTGAAGCTTCTGAGGTCTTTAAAGGTTCTGTTCAGCAGATGGAGAGGCTGACTTACCCATATGTAAGTCAGGTTGCAGCTTGTTTCGGTAAGCCCCTTTCTGTTTTACAGGAGCTAAAGCCGGATGGTCTCAATGAAAAAGTTTGTGCTGAAGTGTTTGATTCCCTTTCGAGGAAACGTTCTCGTTCGGGAGATAGCAAGGAGACCTTTTCTGGAGAACCTGATGATTCCAAGGATGCAAGCCTCGAAGGCTCGGCAGTTGGTGATGATGGTGGTTCGAAGGCCAAGAAGACTAAGAAAACCAAGAAGGCTAAAGGTAATGGTTCTGGGGCTTCTAAGCCTTCTTCTGATGCTTGAACAATATTCGTAGCTTTCTTAGCACCCTTTAAACAATTTAATGGTTTGTATGTAACTTTAAACAGTTTTAGGTTTTGCAGAAACCCTTAAGGTTTCTGTTTTGTGGTTGTGGTTGGCCTTGGTGGCCGTTTGAACAATATCCATGTTTACAAACTGTTAAGGTTTGTTTTAACTTATTTGGGAGCCTTTAAGGCTTCCTATGCTATTAACTTTGACTATTTACCTTGTGTTATTGCTTTGCTGAATGTTTGTAGCTTGAAGCCTTCAAGGCTTCCGGTTGCTACTTTATTTTTGTGACTTGATGCTTTGGTTTGTATTTCTGAGTTTGAGTTGTATGCATCCTTTTACTATGTTGTTGTGTTGCTCCTTTTATCTTTATGGTATTGTCTTTGTTGGGATTGTGTTGTCTTTATGTTTTTTATACCTTAAGGGGTTCAGTGCTGCAGTCACTTAGCCTTGACATTTTTTAACAAGAAGACATAACACCTATCCTATTCATTACTTTCCATAGTTTTATTTCAGTTCGTAAGACTGTTTTTGATAAGTTTTCTAAGGCTTAGGGAACATTTGGTGTAGGCTGTTCGGACCCGTCTATGAGACAACTTTGTTTTTGATTTTTGATGCGTGTGAAGTGTTATATATATTAGGTGTATATTTTAAGCCCTTTTTAACACTTATTTTAGCCAAGTTTTAAATTTATAAAACACGATATTTCACTAACACTAAACACACATATGGGCAAGTGCACCCATCGTTGAGTGTAGTATAGCGTTGGTAAGATACCGAGGTCGTCCAAGGACACAAGAGCTTTTAGTACCGGTTTATCCTCAACGTCTAACCAAAATAAAAGTTTAGAAAAATGTTTTAAACTAAGAAAATTAAAATCTAACTAAAATGCTGAAAATAAAAATAAAAGAAAAACAGATAGACAAGATGAATCACTTGGTTTCGACTCGTATCTAGTATAACCTTTGATTATTTCCGCACTTTTGCACATAATTAAGAGATTATCTTAGTTATTGTAGTAGGCCCCTCTTTTGAAGGTGACGTTACCCTCACCCCAGTAGTTTGAGTCAGCAGGGATACAATCCTAAAAGGGTGGATTATTGGAAGATAATGAATTAAGTTATTAATGCAGTATTGTGGTAGGCCCCGCTTTTGGCGGTGACGTTACCCTCGGCTAAGTAGTCTGAGTCAGCAGGGATACAGTCCTAAATAGCCGGGTTATAGTATTAATAGTAGTTAACTTATGAGGGGATCAAAGAGTTTGGACCCCCGCCATCCAATACCGTGAAGTATTGAAGGAGGTCCTACTAAATTTGACCCAGGTCCATTGCAGGACCTCTAAACGCTGAACAATGGCAAGACCTTTACCAAACCGTTCCCTTAACCCCCGACCAGGTAGCCAACATATCTCCATATAGACCGTGGAGATATGAATGGTGAAAATCCTTTATTTTATATAGACAGTAAAATAATGCCAAGACACCATGGACAAACGATAAGGAAAGATCACCTTCAACATAAGTAACTAGTTATTAAAGTCATTAATACAAAACCAAATAAAAAGTGCAAAAGATTAGAAATAAAAAGTATTATACTAGACACTTTGTCTTCACCAAGTGATGTAAGAGACTTAGGCAAACATGGCCTTGATTGTCAAGAACTCTTACGATCAATCTTGGATCCCGAGACGACTCACACACTCTACGATGGACAATGGATGATGGTGGTGGATGATGGTGTTGTGATGGTGGTGGGTGGTGGATGAAGTGTGAGAGAGGTGGTGTGCCAAGGGATGAGATGAAATGAATCTAAGCACTCCTATTTATAGGCTGAACAGAGAGCTGGACACGGCCCCGTGTCCGCTGGGCACGGCCCCGTGTCCGTCTGACAATCTCTCTCCTGATTAATTGTAATTCGCAATTACAATAAATGCGCCTGCTGTACTTTCGACACGCCCCCGTGTCCGCTGAGCACGGCCCGTGGTGAGCAATGGAAGCTTCTATAGGTTTGTCTTTTCTGCTGCTTCTTGGGCACGGCCCCGTGCTGGCTGAGCACGGGGCGTGTTCAGTCTTCTGATTTCTCTACTTTGCTTTGGAAGGTGCCGTTGAGGGGTCGGGCAGTCCACTAATATTCCTTTTCTTGTATTTATGTTGGATTTAGCTGTCTTTTTGCTTCTTTTGCGTTTTTGAGCTCATTTAATCCTGAAAATACAAAAGTGAAAATACAAAAGGAAGACAAAAACACTCTTTTTCCAATATTAGTACTTAAAAAGGGTTAGTTTTATGCCTCATTTGATGTAATTTATATGTTGCATTTTACACACATCAATTTTTTCATAAGTCTCATGGAGTTGTATTGATTTAGGAACTCACCCCTTATATAGGCTCATTCAACCCTTGAACCTATTGAGCGATATGGCCTGGGAGCTCATCCCCTTACATGGCCCTTGCCATGGAGTTTTTTGCTAGGTACTCAACCTGGTTTTAGGATAGAAAGACAAATTTAATAAAACATCATCATTCATTCAAGAGATATTGTTTTACAAAAAGTGATCATAGGACAACTCTTGAAATACAACTTGTGAAATACAAACTAATCTTTCTTGATCAGACATGGAACCTTTTAAGGGTCTTTCCATTCCAATGTCTGGGAAGCTTTTTACCTTCTGCGTCGGCTAGTTTATAGGATCTGCCCTTATGTGCCTCAAGGATCGTGTATGGCCCTTCCCATTTTGGGCCAAGTTTTCCTTGGTTCTCTTTTTTACTAGCCTCATTGTTTCTAAGGACCAGGTCTCCTGGCTTGAAGCATTCATGCTTGACTCTTTTGTTGTAATAAGCTTCCATCATTTGTTTGTACTTGGCTTCTTGAATTGCAGCTTGGTCTCGTGCTTCCTCGAGGAGTTGCAAGTTCAACATGGTCTCTTTGTTGTTTGCTTCGAGATCCACGTTGACTGTTCTTTGAGTTAAAACTCCTACTTCAGCTGGAATCACAACTTCAGATCCAAACACCAAGCTGTAAGGTGTTCTTTTGTGGCTTGTTTTTTCAGTTGTTCTTATAGCCCATAGAACACTTGGCAACTCTTCGAGCCAATTGCTTTCATGTCTTCCCAATCGGGCTTTGATTCCTTCAACTATGCTTCGATTCATCCTTTCAACTTGGCCGTTTGATTGTGGATATGCAACTGAGCTGAAAACCTGGGTTATTCTGAATTCTTTGCACCAAATGCTAAAAGGCTTCTCAGCAAATTGCTTTCCATTACCGGTGACCAGCACTCCCGACAACCCATAGCGACAAATGATGTTTTCCCAAACGAAGTCAATGACCTGTTTGCCTGTGATTTTTGCAAGTGGTTTAACCTCAGGCCACTTGGTGAAGTAATCTATGGCCACCAATAAGAACTTCACCCCACCTTTTGCCGGTGGGAATGAACCGACAATGTCCATTCCCCATTTATGAAATGGCCAGGCTGAGGATATCGGGACAAGGTCATGCTTGGGGCTCTTTGGGACCGGTGCATGGATTTGACAAGAATCAGATTTTCTTAGTTGTTCAGCGATGTCTCGGTGCATGGAGGGCCAAAAATACCCAAGATTCATTAACTTAGCAACCACCGTTCTTCCTCCAAAATGGGCTCCGCAAATCCCTTCGTGAACCTCTTTGACCAAGTACTGGCTTTGCTCGGGACCGACACATCTCAGTAAGGGTGCAAGGTAACCCTTTTTTTAGAGGATTTCACCTTGCAACACGTACTGCCTAGATTTGATTTTAACCCTTTCAAGCTCTGTTTGATCAGCAGGTAACTCACCGTTTTTAAGGAAATTTTTAATGGGAGTCATCCAATTGGGGCCTTCATCGGTGATTACATCTTGAACTTCCAATTCTTCAATTGATGGAGTTTTCAACACCTCTACTAATACCTTTTTGGTAAGGTGGGCAAAGGTAAGAGATGCGAGTTTACTCAAGGCATCAGCTTTTTTTTGTTTTGAGACCTGGGAATTTGCTTGATGGTACATGTTTGGAATGTTTTCATCAGCTCTTTGGATTTTTCTTTGTATCTCTTCATGTTGGGCTCCTTTGCAACATAACTGTCATTCACTTGACTTAACACTAGCAACGAGTCTGTTAAGACTTGAAGCTTATGAACCTTCATTTCCTTGGCTAACCTCAAGTCGGCTATCAATGCTTCGTATTCAGCTTCATTGTTTGTGGTCTGGAATTAAAATCGAAGAGCATATGTGAATTCTAGGCCTTTGGGGTTGATTAAAATGAGCCCAGCTCCTGACCCTTCAATGCTTGAAGCTCCATCGGTGAAGAGCTTCCAGACTTCTGGGTCAGAAGGTTCAGCCGTGGTTGTATTAACTTCTGTGACAGCTTGCTTTGGGACTTCCACAATGAAGTCGGCCAAAACTTGGGCTTTGATGGCTTTTCTTGGAACATAGGTTATTTTGTGCTCACTCAATTCTACAGCCAATTTGGCCAGCCTTCCTGAATTTTCTGGTTTTTCAAGCACACTCTTTATGGGTTGATCGGTGACCACTTGTATAGGGTGTGCTTAGAAATACCTTCGAAGCCTTCTAGCCGTTTCGACTAGGGCTAAGGCAAGCTTCTCCAGAGGAGGATACTTGATTTCTGCCAATTTTAGAGTTTTGCTGAAAAAATAAACGGGTACCTGAACTTTGTCTCGTTCAATGGTTAAGACCGCGCTTATTGCTTCCTCGGCAAACGAGAGGTAGACAGAGATCAGCTCACCTGTTTCCGGGGCTGCAATGTCAGGAAGTGAAGCCAGATACAACTTCATCTGGTTGAAAGCTTGTTCTGCTTCTTCAGTCCATTTGAAATCCTTTTTGTCAGAACACGCTTTAAGCGTTTTAAAGAAAGGAAAAGATTTTTCAGCCAGTTTTGAGGTAAAACGCTTCAGGGCCGCGGGCTTTCCATTCAGACCCTCAACTTCCTTTTTGCTTTGTGGAGGCCTGGTTTCAAGAACAGCTTTCACTTTGTTGGGATTGGCCTTTATACTTTGTTTTCCACAATGTGCCCCAGAAACTTACCTTCTTCAAACCCAAACGAACATTTCTCGAGGTTGAGTTTCATGTTGACCCTCCTTAGGTTCTTGAAGGTTTCTTGGATGTCATCAAGCATTTGGTATTCCGTTTTACTTTTGATTACCAAATCATCGACATATGCTTCCATGTTTCTACCAATTTGACTAGCAAAAGCCTTGTCAACTAGGCGTTGGTAGGTTGCACCCGCGTTTTTGAAGCCAAAAGGCATCTTTTGGTAGCAAAAGATTCCTTTGTCCGTGTGAAAGACGGTTTTCTCTTCATCTTCTTCTTTCATGAGAATTTAATGGTAGCCTTTTTAAGCATCAAGAAAACACTTGAAAGGGTAACTAGTGAGGGAATCAACCTTAAGATCGATTTCTGGTAGTGGATAACAATCTTTAGGACAAGCCTTGTTTAAGTCCTTAAAGTCGATGCACATTCTCCAAGAATTATCGGGCTTTCGGACCATGACTGGGTTTGCAACCCAGGATTGATACTTGACTTCTCGGAGAATTCCTGCTAAGACAAGCTTTTCAACCTCTTGACAGGCTGCCAAGCTTCTTTCGGGTGCTAGGCTTCATTTCTTCTGGACAACAGGCTTGACTTCAGGTGGTATTCTCAACTCATGTTCAGCAATGCTTCGAGGGATACCAGTCATGTCTTCCGGGCACCAAGGAAAGACATCACTATAGTGCACTAGCAGCTTTTTAAGATATGAGAGAGTTTCTTGCGAGAGGCTTGGATTAACCCTTATCCTTTGCTCGGGATACTTGGGGTTTATGATAAGCCCTTGCTTGTCTTCTTTACTTTTGGAACTTTCCCCTTCAACCATGTTAGCCTCTTGAGTAGGTTGAAGGGTTGCAATCCCTCTCTCGGTAGGAAACTTGACTGTGCCATGACCAACAGAAACAGCCATGTAGAACGCACACTACCCCGGCCTTCCTATAATGACATCATAGTTTGAAGGTATATTGATAACCACAAAAGTGGAGGTTGGACTCTCTCAATCTTGCCTTCACTGAAACGGATATCAAGGGTTAGTTTCCCTAAAGGCTTGAGGGGTATGTCGGCAATACCTTTATGGAGGTTCCGGAGGGTTGAAGCTTCGAACGTTCCTCTTTGCTCAAACGGTTGAAGAACTTCTCAAACATAATTTCAGTGGCCGCACCAATGTCTATGTATGCTCTGCTTGTCTTTAGTGTACCCACAGTTGCTTCAACCACAAGGGGTTTGAGAGTGGGTCCTTTTCTGTTGGAGGGAAGCAGACACACTGAAGCTCCCAAGCTTCTAATCACTGCCGTTTGTGGGGAACCTTTCCATCAAAATCCACCATGTTAACTTCCTTGCTCTTTCCTTCGGCCATCTTGTCCCTTACCCCCTTTACTAATTGAGCAAGCTCCCCGTACTTGACGGCCTCTTCAATCCTCTTTTTGAGTTAAAAGCGATCATTAGTATGGTGGCCCTTCTCTTCATGAAATTCACAGAACTGGGTGGAATTTTCATTCCTTTTGCTTTTAGGGAGAGGTCTGGGAGGTCGGAAGCTTTGCTTCACTTCCTCTGTAGCAAGAATCTCTTGAGGGGTCTTGGTGAGGGGTGTGAAGTTCATACCCTTCTCCCTACTTGAGGGGTTCCGGCCTTCAGACCTTCGTTGCTCTGAACCCCTTTGGCGTCTGTCATAGGAATGAAAGTTTCCCTTTTTCCTAGCTGGACTGTTGCCTCGCCAGCTAGATCCACTTTTTCTTTGCTCTTTTATGTCTACGGCCTCCTCTCCTCTGATGTGGGCTTCATCCATTTTGAGCGCTTCTTCCAAGGTCTTAGGTAGGGATTTGTTGAAATCTCTTGTAAGATATTTGGATGTAATGGCGTTCATAAAACCTGCCACTCTCATCTTTTCATCTTCCCCTACATACGTGAGACCTTCTTTCTTGTACCTTTCTATGAACTCTCGAAGGCTTTCGTCATCCCTTTGCTTTATCTGAAAGATCACCGTAGCATCTTTGACGTACCGCCTTTGTGGTGAGAAATTGGCTGGAAACCCTTTGCTCAGGTCATCGAAGCTTCGAACGCTTCTGGCTGGTAAATCGTTGAACCCTATCCTGGCTGATCCTACAAGGGTCTGCATAAACATGAGGCAGCATTCAACATTTGACCATTTCTCAATTCTAGCAGCACCAGTGAAGATCTGAAGGTGATCTTCTGGATCCTCAGTTCCGTCTTATGTCTTGATATGGGATGGCATTTTGATCTTTGTTTGAAAATCATAATCGGCTATTTGCTGTGAGAAGCACGAAAGATTACTTGGCTTGTATGGTTTGGCCAAATCCTCTTCTACCCTTGCACCCGGGTTGTTGTTATTATTCCCTTGAGTGGCCAGCACTTGATTAATAAAGTGCTGCCAAGGGAAGGAGGCCATCATCTGAGCCATCATTTGAGGCATAAGGTTGAAGCCTTGAAGGCTTCCAGGTGCAGCAGAGCAGTTTACTCCCAGAGGAGCGCACATAACGACGTTTCATGCCAAGGGAAGCACGGACAGATTTTGTTCCCATGTAGTTGTTGCTGAGGGTGGAAGGCTTGCCACCGGAGATTGTAGGAGCTGGTCCAAAGTCAGCTCGTGCCCCAATGGAGCACCGGTTGCAGCTGGTTGGGAAGAAAAGAGGGGGAACGTCGTTGGATCTGGCCTTGTGTATATGTATGGGTTAGGATTTGGAGGTGGATGGCTAGGACCAGCCTCGTTCCTGGACAGGGTTGGTTGACAGCTCGTGAAAAGAAGAGCTGGAGGCCCAGGAGATAGCGACGGCTCGGGCTCGTCATAGTCCAACCGAATCCTTACCCCTTTGTCCCTTTCCCTACTCACGTATTGGTTGAGGAGATACCTCAACTCTAAGAAGTTGTTGGCGACCCCTTCAGGAGTAAGGTCAACACGTAAGGGGGTGTTAGAGACACCGACGTGGGATGGAACCCCTGATCTAGAAGGAGTTGGTGTTTGGAAAGTGAGGAACTCGGGGTATGTTGCTCCAGTAGGAGTGCTCCCCGGTGTTGAGAAGGACGTTGGAATAGCCACATGAGCTTGGCTAGTGCTTGGGATAGAGGTATTCGGGACTTGGTTTACCTCTCCCGGAGATTCACTTTCTGACATGGTAATTTTGAGAGAATGGAGCTACACTACTAGGTCTTTTGGAGAAATTTAGTGGCGTAGCCCCACGGTGGGCGCCAACTTGTTGATGCAACAAATACTAGACCGATGATAGTAGCTAAGCTGGTTAGGAAAAAGGGTTGGAGGGTTCCGGTTTGCCTAACGCAGGTCGTGGGGTCCCCCCACGTTTGCAAGACGTGGAGAGAGGTTCACTAGTTAGGTTTTGTTGTTTGCTCAAGATCCTACACTGAAGTGTGTTCAGCTTCGGATGTATGAGCTGTGGAAATGTGTGTGTTGAATGTGAAGAATTGAGTATTGCATGAAACAAATACTCGAGAAGTAAGACCAGAGATCCCAATGGAATCAGAGCTGATCGGAATGTCCTTCAGCACTAAATGAAGTGTCATTTTATAGGGAAGGACATCACCCAAAGAGGAAACCATTGACTAGTGAAACATGCTTGCAGTGGGGGACTTACCCTTTTAGGGGTTGAAGCGTTTGGACATGCGGGTAAAAGACTATACTATGTGCACATGTTCTCTTTTACGGCTGTGAGGGGCTGAGCAAGCAATCAGTGAAGTGATGGTTTACTGTTCACATCCTTTTTGCTGCTCACCCGAGTTCGCGGAATTTGAACATTTTAACCTTTTAAGCACTCATGTGTCTAAGTTATTTTATTTGGTCTTGGGCTATGAGTACTCCAATCAACAATTTCTTGATTCTAACACATGCTAAAAATTTGAAACAAATTGAAATCCTACGAATCATGTTTTTTTTAATTTAATTTATTAAATGCAATTGAATTCGAATAATAGAAACCTTTAATTCACATATACATATGTTAAAACAGGTTGATGGCCGAATTTCAAACCAAAGGACCAGTAGGTAAAGACTTGAACGAGTAGTAACGACATGAGAAAAGGAGGTAGTTGTGTAAATTGTAGTACCAGAAATTGATAGATGTGTGTCATGATTTTGAAAATATATGGTGCAATTTAACATCTCATACATATATAACAGAGAGTGGCGAAGCCAAGGATTTTTTATAGGTTTTGCAAATTTCAGACACTCAAAACCATGTACTCTTAATTAAATATTACTAAAAAGTAAGGGGAGGCGGGGTGGAGTGAAACTTCAACGCGTTATAAAAGTTCAACGCGTGATAAACAAAGAAATCCCACCGCCGCTCCAAAAGTCCACGCATTATAGCACCACGAAATCAGATTTCGTTACTTGTTTTAACGGCGTGATGGTTTTTTTTGTGAGGGTAGTTGTTGGTTGGGGGGAAATTGTTGGGTGTGGTGGTGAGTGATGACCACCCCCCACTAAAAAAGGTTGTGAGTGATGGAAAAATGGTTGCTGACATGGCGGAACATGATTGTATATTGTGAGTGATGAAATTTTATCACTAGCGACCGCGCCCTCTCCCTTAAGTTTATGTTATGGACTGAAACCATTGCAAGATATGAGACTTGTCTCACATTGGTTGTATGGGTAATCAATATGGGGTTTATATACCAAATAAACTCTTTTACCCACTAGATAGTCTTTTGATTTAGTTTTCTTGTTTGGTATGTAAGAGTTTATTTTTTATATTTTTCTTTACTGGTAAGATTTAGTCAAAATTATGTCGTTTTGATGAGTTCACATCTAAGTTACAAGCATAAGAAATCATTAATTACTTTCAAAATTTGAACCGTTTATAAAATCGTTATATTATTAATAAAAACAATACATCATAATCTGAATAAATTATTTTAATAAAAAATAAAATTAAATAAGAGTAGAGAATCAGAATAATATTATATATACTTAAAATTTTGTGAGTTTGAATAAAATAATAAGTAACTAAAATAAAAGATTAGATTATATTTAGAAAAAAAATTAAAATTAACGGATGTTCACTTATGGAGCCGAACCAAGTGGACATTTCCTCATACTTGACTTGTTACAAACCGAGTCGAGCCAATCGACTCGTTTACATCCGAGATGAAAATCAAACGATCATTTCCCGAGATTTAAAACTTTCCAGAGAATGGTGAGCGATTTGAACAACCCTCCCGTCTAGTGTATCATCTGATATAAATTTGCAAAGAGAGACAATGATAATGTTAGGTACTTGGGTCTTAAGTTTTTAGGCATCTAAAACCAACCCCATTTCGTGCCATAATATTTATTTGGAAATAAAATGTTGTGGTAGATAAGGTTAACTGGTTAAGGTTGTGGCCGATGATGTGATGGGTAGATTGTAGAGAACAATGACTGTGAGAGTGGAAGACGATCGACGTAGGGTGAGCGCGGGAGACAATGAGAAGATGAGTAGACTGTCTGGGTCAAAAACTGTTGTTTAGCGGCTTAGGGTTTTAGTTTTAGATTTAGTATTGATTAGGTTTAAGTTTCATACACTTTACATACATTTTTTTCATGGGTTTCGGGATCCGCCCCTGGTATACATAAAAAATAGCTTTAGAAGTGTCACATGACACCAGTCCTCCCTTGTAGATCCAAACCTAAACAAATTACACAAGCCTTGCACAATATGATTTCATTTGGGACTTCGCCTTTTAATGGATATATGCAACACCCCAGACATTATGTAACATGGGCTTAATAAAGGAGTTTTGACTATGATTTTGAATACGTAGGCATATCCTTATAATTGGGTGGGATTTGAATATAATAAATAATATAATATAATTTACATTTAACTTTAAATTGGTAGTGCATATCAAGTAAATTGCTTAGAAAACGGACAAAAATTCTTAAAAGTACACACAAAATAAAAACTATAAAACAAAAGTCTAAGAGGTGCATGTCAAGTATTTCAAGGTAGGATTCATCATGATTTCAATACGAGCTTGAAAGTTGTTTGGGTTAACCCCGAATCACCAAAACTATATCCATTAACCAAACCATTTAAGGTCAATTGGGTCCAGGTTTGCTATACATTGGGTTCGGGTAATTCGGGTATGATACTTAAATTAGACATACTCTATATGGAATTGAAGGTAGAGTATACCATTTACCACACAATATACACTAAATAACAAATACTTGGATTGAAGAGACTCCCAATAGAATGATCAGTTTCAAGTAATTAGGGAGACACCCTATCGTAGCTAGGGAAGTCATTCCCAAACACTTTAGATCGCCATCAATTTGGCTAATTATTTGGTCATATAACCCATGTTATTCCCGTTTATAGCAACAATTATCAACAACCATAATACAATCAAATTTACTGAAATGCATATTTTAGCCGGTATAAAATTCCATAAATCTTTTAGTTTAACTAATAAATCAAACTATAGTTTAGCCAAATTATCAACTAGCTAGCATACAGTCAATAGCAATCAACAAAAGAACCCTACTTTTAACTTAAATTTGGCTTTTAACTAAAAGACATTTTAACGTATACCCCTTTATCGGCTAAATCAACTATTTCATAAAGTGTGTCAAGTACTCAACTCTAGGCCGAAGTAGAGGTGTGCAAAAAACCAGTTTGGGCCCACCAAACTGGTTTATAACCTGGATCACTTCACCAAAAAGGCGGTTTGGGCCAAACTGGTTTGGACCCGACCCGAACATTTATCCAAATTAGTTTCAACAGAAATTAGTCCAGAAAAGCTAAACCATCGGTTCTGCACCGATTTGCCTCCATGGACCTCAAAACCGACCTGAACCGGGTTTTCACCTAAACCGGACCCTAAATCGAACCTATTTTGAATAGTTTTTACCGTTGGATTGTCCCAACCGTTAAAAAATGGCCATTTGACCGTTTGGGGTTCAAATCTAGTGGTTTTGGCTCCCTCACCTTTTATTCCATTCCTTGTTATTATAAATACTTAGTGGGTGTATTTGGTTGATTACAACTTAAAAAAACGCTTATGAAAACACCAAAAATGCTTTCATCTCGCAAACGTTTTGTTGGTCCCAAGTTCATCAAACGATGAATCAAACAGTTAATGATTTCAATAAAACAAATTTAACCGAATGTTTTATGTGGAAATTGAAATCAACACCTGATAATCTTGGAGATATAGAATTTTTATGTTGTTATTTAATTTGTAAATGTTTTATAAGTATGAATATGAGATGTATTTGCTAATTAAAACACATAAAATTCCACCCAAATGGAACAGTTGAGTTCCGGGTTGTTGATGGATGAGAAAAAAGATTTTGAACTGATTGAATGCTCTCTTCAAATAAGTCGCCTTCTACCTTCAATTGTATTGCTATTCTACCTTCAATTGTATTGCTATTTATAGGAAAACTTCAAGCCTGGGGATACATAAACATTAGTTTATTTATTTATCCAAATTTGTCATCTTGCACTTTATCTTTAGCTTCTAGAAGATATTCACTTAGACATGTCTAGTGGTTAAACAAAATAAGGCCCCCACCATGGGGTATTATTCGATACGTGGCAGTCCAGTCAGCATGGGGCGTTATTGGAAAAGTGGCATAGTGGGAATAATGCCTAATAATCCCTTTTAGGCGTTTTTTTAAACAAAAAAAAAAGCTAACTATTTTCTCATTGGCCAAGTCCTAACTGAACCACACAAATTAATCACCTTTAGGCGTGTTTTTAAAAACGCCAAACCAATATTTTTTCAAAAATACCGCCCCAAAACGCCTAGTGTAATGGTGGGGGGGCGTTTTTTTTCAACTTTTTTCAAAAATACTGCCCCACTACGGGTGGTCTTAGAGTGTTGCAACTAATTAATGCATACCTCTTTACTAAACATTATACTCACCTTTACTACTTAATACAAAATAACCCCATTTGATTCAATATGTTATTTCTTCTTGTCGCAAAACACTAGTAAATACTATTTGCATATTTTGGATGAGAACACTTAATTCTAAGTACATATGTATCCTAAGTAATTATTTATTTCTTCTTGAGGGCAACCCGGTTTTACCCAACTGTTACCCCAGCAACACGTGTGGGGGCAGCATGGTTTCCGGGCGGAAGTCAGCTCACGCGCCGGCCGGGGGCCGATCGAACATCGCGTCTGGAGATGCGGGGTTGACGGGGAATGTCTTAGACATGTCCCCGGAGACCAATCGGTCTTGTACAGAAAGTCTCCTTCCAAAAAAAAAAAAATTTATTTGACACATTCATATTCTCACTTTTGCAAAAAGGTTTAAATTTATTATGTTTATTATTTAAACCAAACATTTAGGTTTTTAATCCTTTCACACCATTCTTTTAAATTTAAATCATGAGAAAAATACAATTTGCGTCCCTGTGGTTTGTGTGAAACATCAACCTAAGCCTCTAAATTCATTTTTTGGTTTTTTGAGCCCCTGAGCTTATGAATTCATAACACTTTGAGTCCCTGTCGTCTATTTGACTGTTTGAGCCAGGGGTAAGACCGTCTTTTGGCATATATTAATAACACCTTAAGTCCCTATGGTATGAGTGAAATATCAACCTGAGCCCCTAAATTTTTTTCTTGCTTTTTTGTTAAGAAATCTAATAATTAATTTAATTAACTCTTTTTAAATAAATGCAATCTAATAATTAACTATTTTTAAATAAATGCAATCTGATAATTAAATGTATACTATATATAACAAATTATTAAAGCCTAAATTGCATTTTTCTCTTGTATATTTATTAAATGTAAACTTTTAATACATACAATACAGAGACAAAACGTCATACCAACTTCGTAGACTTGACGGAACTTACAGACTCGATAACAAAAGACCGTAACATACAATACAGAGACAA
>JARYGA010060228.1:194408-243622 GCA_030545235.1 Helianthus tuberosus
TATATTTTCACCCAAGAGGAAACCTAATTAGTTAATAAGGGTAATATGGTCCATCAACAATTACCAACTAATTATTTAATAGGTTATTATATATTTTGATCTATATAATGTAAATGATTATAATGGCTACTAGATTAAATATTAAAACATAATATATTTAATCTTACACTACCTTGAAACTAATTAGATCTTGTAATCTTGCTTTGATTAGCAAATTGAAATGGGGGGTTTTGATGATACAATAGCTTATGACACCTAAATCATGGCCTGGTGGGTTCAGTGGTGGTGGTGTAGAGAAGGTTGATTGTGGTTACGAGATGGAGGTACGATGGTGCAGCCATGGTTTTAGAGGTTGAAGGTTGCAGGTCGGATGGGTGGTATGTGAGTGGAGGTTAGCAATGGTTATGTAGATGGAGGTTTAATCCTCATGGTGTATAAATTTAGCCGCTAAACAAAAACATTAGTGATAAATTATCATTACTAACCGTTTAGTATTTTATTTATCAAACTCATATAATACACGTGTCTATAACCTACTAAATCAATATTTAACTCTGATGATGACATACATCATAATTTGAATTTCTGAAACCAAATCTTGGTCAACATAGGAAAGTGTCTACCCGAAATCTGAATATTACTATAAAAATATGTTGCATTATTTAAAAAACATACAACATATATATTTTAAATATAAAAGACAAATCAATTTCATCATATTTGCTGCCCAATTTACCCTCTATATGAGCTGGCAGCACATGGGTATACACCATACACATACACACCAGCTAATAATTTGATTAATTATGGACAAAACAAACCAAACTACCACAAGGTTATTCTAGTAACTTCACAAAAACTAGTGCATATTCCATGCATAATCAACCTTCAAAACCACTTGTACTCTATGCACTAAAAACTGTCCCAACGGCTAAAACATATTTACCAAAACAGTTACCACAGGGGCAAATTGGTCATTTCACATTGCAGTTAACCCCATCCCACCATTTTCTTACATGATCCCCCACACCCTACTGAACTCTTTCTTTCTCACACACATATCAATCAAGAAACCATTTTTATTGCAGCATTTGAATTTAAAGACTTAAAGGAAGAATCTTTGTCTTGTTCTTCACAAGTACAAATCAAACCCATTAGGTATGCATGTGTTTTGTTCTAAATCTATAATCTTTTTTTTGTGAAATTGCTTTGATTTATTCAATCTTTTGACAGTTTTCAAGTTTCAACACGTGGGTTTGTTATATTTTGTTCAATTTTTGATTCTTGATCTTGTGGGTATTAATATTTTCAGCATTATTTATTGTAAATTTGATATGAAAGTGATTGTTTATGCTTGATGTTGGTCTGTCTAGAGTGAAAATGACTACTATAGCATTAAATTTGATCAAATCTGTGGGTTTTATTGTTTAAAACCCTAAATTTACCAAAAAGATTGGATCTTTGTGATGTTTTCTTGTTAAATTTTTGTGGGTTTTATCGAAATCGAACAATTTTTATGATTTGTTAGTTTGTATGGAAAAAAGATTTTGAATTTGTGTTTCTTGTGATGGGTATTGATCAGAAATGGAATCTGGTAATGGGGCTCATGTGGAAGATGAAAATGGTGTGGAAAATAATGTGGTGGGTCAACAAAAGTCAAATGAAGTTGAGTCAACAACATTGGATGTGAGTGAATCTTGTGAGGATGTTAATGAGTCGAAAATCTCAAATTCGGTTGAGGTTAGTACTAATGAGGAAGTTAGTACTAATGAGGGTACTTCAAAGAACAATGAAGTGGCGAAAAACGGGCCGAAAGGCGGTCCATCGGGTAGTAAGACGAAGACGAAGCCGAAATCGCGTTTAACGCAAAGTTTAACTTTCCCTGCGAAACCCCGAAACAATGAGTCCATGAGAAGTAGCATGGATGGGCACCCCGTGAAGGCTCGGACCACATTATCTAATGCGAATGCGACGAATCCTGCTAATAGAAGAGCTTCCACCGGTATGAAGACAAATGAATCGAGTCCAAATGCGCGCGTATCAAGGGTAATTCCGTAAATTTCTTTTCTTGGTAGCTTTAGTTTGTCATGTTGTTCAGATATGTTGTTGTTATCTTGTTTGTTTTAGCCTAAGAAGCCGAATGGAAGTGAAGATGGTCCTCCTTCTGCAGACCCCTCGTATGTATATTTCAAGAATTTGGCCTTTATTTCATATATGTATTGTACTCTTGTTGCTAACATAGTGATGTTTCATTTTCGTTTAATCAAATTTAAAGAATTGATTTTTTTATGGATTTATCTTGATGATCAGAAGCGTTACCCCCGGTGGACAACATAAGAACACTGTGGTGGGCTTTTCTTCTAGGTTGGAAGAGCGCGCAGAAAAGCGAAAAGAGGTAATTATTTCGAATTTCAACATCTATACGTTTGGTTCTTTCGTTACTTTGTTGACAGTTTGATTGTTTGTGAACTAGTTTTTCTCAAAGATAGAGGAGAAGATTCATGCAAAAGAAGCGGAAAAAACCAATTTGCAAGAGAAGTCAAAGGTTTTCGCCTTTGAATATTTCGTTAACAAAAGAACGTGTATAATTTGAATGCGTTGATCGCGTGACAAAGACTACCGTTAACATGTTATGTTGATTATGCAGGAAAACCAAGAAGCAGAGATAAAACAATTGAGAAAGACTTTGATGTTTAAAGCTGCACCGATGCCAAAATTTTACAAAGAACCCCCTCCGAAAGTCGACTTGAAGAAGGTACTTGTATCATCCCGATTTTCATTTTCATCATAATCAAATTTTCTTTTTCAAAGTATTAATCTTTGTTGCCACATCTGTTTATTTGTTTATCATATCTAAATATATTTTTGGTTCTTGTTTATGTATACGTTTTGTCTACAGATACCAACGACACGCCCAAAATCTCCGAAACTTGGCAGGAACAAGAGCAATGTGGGTGCAGCCACCAACGGGGTGTCGGTTAGCCCACGTGTCACTAGAAACAAGACTGCATCACCTGATGCCAACGCGACAAACGGTGGCAAAGACATTTCTGGCGCTAAAAAGACGATTAGAAAGTCTCAACCCAAAGCTCTGTCCTCTAAAAGTGAAGTCAAATCTGAAAACTCCAGTGAAAAGCCTGTTGAAGAAGAGAAAGAATGTAATGAACAATCCCATGAAAGCGTGTCGCCAAATCCTGTTGAAGTTGAAGGTTGAATCAAGAGGTGATTTGTTTAATATCTGTATATGTAATAGAGTTCTTTTTCTGTTTTTCAAGTTAATAAGTTTTTCTGTGTTGTGAATAGCGACTGTAAGTTTTCGTTCGTCACATGTTCAATGCTCTACTGGTTTATATGATGTATGAATTGCTTTTCGTCCTTGTTGCAGATGTGTTATGTATCATAGTTAAAACAATATACGTAACGTGACTTTCATAAAGTTTCCTAAAATAAATTGATATGAGAAGTTTTTCTGTTTTGAGAAACAGCATTTTTTAATATTAAGACTAGAAATTGTAGGACTTTACCCTCGAAAGGGAGTCCTTCCAGAAATTCTCGACGGCCAAGGGAGACCCAAAGCCGAGGAGGGGGTTTGGAAATAGTTTTCAACCAGCAATTGACGCGCCTCGGTTATTACCTCATTAGCTGCGTCATTGCCCCAAGCGCAAAGATGCCTTGACAATACCCCTAGCCCATCACTTTATACACCCCCAAACCAGCTTTCATTCACACCCTCCCCAGATGTGGGATCACTCACAAATCCATTCTAACTCAAAACCTGCTTTTCATTTACTCAATCTTTACGCTCTGAAAGGCCTGAGTTAACTTAACGAGTGAAAAGAAAAGAGATAAAAGTGAGAAAGGAAAGGAAGAGAAAGGAAAAAAAAAAGATGTCTTTCTCCCATTTCCTTTCAAATCGGAAGGAAAGAAAAACTAAAGAATTTATATTAGTTTTCCTTTCTTTTCCTTCCTTAAATGAAACTCGGGAACGCGACATGTTTTATTTTCCTTTCTTTTCCTTCCTTAAATGAAACTCTGGAACACAAAATATTTTTTACTTTCTTTTTTTTTCTTTTCATTTCCTTCCATTAGTAAACTCTGGAACACAGTGTTACTTCTGCTATTACAGAGAAGATTATATTGAATGTTACAAATAGATATAAACACACAGTGTGATTAAGTTACGAAGATTGATGATCATAATGAAATAAATCAAATAGGAATGACAGAACAAATCAAATAGGTCGAGAGTCTCCCAAAATGTGTTTTTAAAGTCATAAAACCTTAGAAATCTTTTATTCACAAACTAAACAAATACATTTTTTTCAATCATATTCAACACACTAATTATACAGAAAATTTGGTCAAATGGTTCCAGATCGACACAACCAACATGTTTTGACCCGTACCGCATCTTTGGTATGTTACCAAACTCGCTCGTTATTACTTAAGTAACAAATGATGATATCGTTGTACAATAAAAGGGCGTAAACGAGTCAAGACGAGTCAGTCTAAGCTTGAGTTCGGCTCGTTTAACTTATCAAAGTTTGTGCTCGGATTGTTTCGAGCTTTATTTTTAAGTCTCGAGATTGGATCTTGAATAATTTTTTTTCAAGCTTGAGCTTTGCTCGTTTATTATTCATTAAATATTTAGTTATTTGTATTATAATTTTATACATAATAATAGTTGTAATTATTGTTATTACTATTACTATTATTATTATTATTATTATTATTATATTAAATACGTCCAATAAAATTTGTATAAGGCATGTTCGATAAGTGAAGCTCAAACTCAGGCTCGTTTGTTAAACCAATTATTATATTAAATACGTCCAATTATTATTATTATTATTATTATTATTATTATTATTATTATTATTATATTAGCCGGAACTTCTAAGTCCGGCTCGATATGAGTTTTTAACAAAACAATCTCGAGTAGCCAATGAGCGACTTGACTCGTTTACATAGTTATACATGTATCTTGACTCGGTACTTTATATATTATACCACGTTGAGTTTTTTTTTAAACTGCATCACTTGTTCAATCATTTTTACTTCTTTATTATTATTTTTCTTTTAATAGCAATGATTTATTAAATCAATTAAGAATTAATAGATTGATAATTAAATCAAAAGCAGGAAGCTGGATGAGACTTACAAGTTACAAATGAACCGATTGACTAACTACCATATTAGAGTGCATAGTGCCATCACTTACTAATAAATGATGATATTGTTGTACATAATAAATCCAATCTTGACTTATATCAACACACATCAACACTTAATGCATTTGTTGGTGTTGCTCTTTCAACTTAATGAACAAAACATTAAATTGAACTATTATAACAAAGAGTAATGCAATACGTATTAACCGAATGTGCTTGTAGTTGCACATTCGAGTAGTTGAACCTCCCACCTCTTCGATAGATGAGAGGCATCTTACCACCACAATGTCCCTCGAGGACTGACTTACTATTTAATCCGTCTGAATATAAACGACATAACATGATAACGTCGCATCTATGTTTTATAATAAAAATAAAGAAAACTACTGAGTCTAGGGACCGTACATTAAGAATTTAAAATAAACACTGGCATCTGGATCAAAAACAACAAACGAGGACCAAACGAAATAAAAACCTAACATCTACATAACTCAAAACTAAAAGTAACTAAACTCTAAACCAAAATTGTAGCGCAAATTGATTTGTGAATCCGAAGCTTCCTTTTTGTTCAAACTTGGAACCCTAAATCAAACAAAATCGTGATTCAAAAGGTTGAAGATTAGGTTAGGGTTTGTAATTATCAATATTGGAGAAGAGACTAAAACGAAAACTCACTTAAGTACCAATTTCTATGAACCTTTGATCTCCCAATTCCTTATTTTGTTTAGGAAAGAATTAAGACGAATAAAACTTGTTACTATTAATATATCATTAGGACAATATTTGCTCTTTGAATAGGTAATAATATTGGTCGTTGGTTCCTCCTTGACTCGTGTTCTTATTAGAAATATTGTCTTTAGCCCAGTTCCTGAGGCCATGTGTTATATATGGTCTCACGCTCCGAGTGAGGTGGCAGCCCTAGGGCGTGAGCCGGGTGTGATACACCGTCCTAAGAGGACTTGAAAGCACTCACCCTAAGAGGAGTCACTGCGTGAGTAGTGTTTGTGGACCCCAAAAGCCAATTAGAAAAATCCATGTGGAAGATGACGTGAAAAGAGAGCAAACCATAACACAGAATGTTAGACATGCCGATTAGGTTTGTGGCAGGAGATGTGGTTGGGGTTCGAGGATTCCAACCTCACATGAAAGGTCGTACCATAGGTTTGTGTTTTAACTAAACTGAACATTTACAAAATGTTGTGTCATAACTCTTAAGTGTGACGATGTGTTTTTTTACAGAATCAAATCAGTAAAAAAACAAGTAGGTTATATGTTACTCAGTAATTTTTACATAAAATACTTTAAAGTAATTTACCCTGAAACTTTAAAGTAATTTACCCTAAAACAAATCTTAAAAGGTAATAAATTTTGAAAGAAAGATAAAAAGAAGATCCAGCTAAGTCCCGGTTGGTGATGTTCATCAATCATTCACCTAACAATATACATTCAACTATATGTATCATTGCATAACATCTCATCAAATACTAATTATTTTTTAGACCAATCATCTCCGAATTTTCACAAGTCCTTGACAAACTTTTTAGTCGTATTCTTTTTTTATAAATAGGTATTAATTATTAAAAAAAATATACTAACAAATGAATGATAAAATTTCTTGTCTTACTAAAATATATAACAAAATTACCTTTTTACTTAATTGATTTTACGGGATAATATCGGTCTTTTTTTTTTTTTTTTTTTTGATGCATATATACATCAGATAATTTATTAGTTTCTTTAATATGAAAGATAATAATTTTAAAACACACCATACAAATAGGGGCGGACTCAAGTGTCAGGCACAAATAACTTCCAAAAAATTACTTTTTTAGTATCGTCTAGTATTTTTTTAACGGTAATTTTGGATTACTGACGGACCACTGATGTATCATCGTGTCACTAACGGAACCATCCGACCGTATCCATCTCCACTAGGATATAATGTCTATACACCAATTCAAAAGGAAACCTAACTTATCCCAACATAAATATATCACTAGACTATAATGTCGTAGAGTGTATCGTCTAGTATCTAATACTTGTTTTTTATGTAAATATGCAAAATGTTCCTGATTCACCATCATATTTGAGTAATGACTCGTAAAAAAAAATTCTAACTCCCCCCTTCATACAATTAATTCTTATGAATCTATTTATATAATATAAAATACTTTTATAATTTATACCTGTTATATTGTTTTTTTTTGTCTGTATTAAAAAGACAAAGCAATCATCAACCACCATGCTTTTCAAGTGGTTACATTCATCAACAAAAAAAAAAAAAGGAAAAAGACAAACCTTTCACACCACCGACACCTATTTTGTTTACAGGTCTCAAAATTATTTTATTTTAATAATATTTTAATAGAACAAAAAGGTACCAATATTAATAAGGGAAAATTACCAAATTAACCGCTTGACCAGGCACTTTTCCAAAATAGCCATTTGACCACGCTTTATGCACCTTCAATGTAAGTGAACTCTCATTTTTTTATGCACCTTCATATATGAGCTTTCAACCCATGCCCAAGCCGCTACACCCTGAATTTATGAAGGTGCATAAAAATGAGAGTTCACTTGCATTGAAGGTGCATAAAGCCTGATCAAATGGCTATTTTGGAAAAGTGCCTGGTCAAGCGGCTAATTTGGTAATTTTCCCTATTAATAATTTAATATTCTTAGTAACTGGCACTAAATGAAACAGAAACAACTTTATATATTTGTCTTTACATGTTTAATATGGTTTTGTAGAACTCAAAAAGGAGAAAAAAAAAAAAAACAATTACGTAGTATTAGTTATATTAAAATAAAGAGGTTAATAATTATACAAATACTATTTGTTAGATAAAAAATTAATTTTTTAATCACAATAAATGGCATACATATACTCCAAAAAAGTAATAATTCTGGAATCCTCAAAAATCGATCCTCATACCAATATTCTTCCTTAAGGAAGAAAATTGTGCAACAAGATTTGCAGTTTTGTGCAAATACAATTTCCTCAAAAATCAAACATAAATACATAAAAAAAATCACTTTTTACTAATTTACAGTATTTATATAACACCATAAAGAAAGAAAATTTTGAAAATTATTTTTTCTTAAAGGAAAAAAAATAAAAATAAAGTTTGTTCTCATGTGAAGGGGGTCTGAATCTGATTCTCTGGGGAAACTTCCTTCAATGCCAAACTGCATCATTTGCTTCCCTTTATGTCCTATTTTGCACACACATTTCCTAAAAATTAAACTGCAATTCCAAAAATATATTTATTTAATTAATCAAATTATTCCATTTTTAATCAAACAAACCACTTATATTATTTAATAAATATACCTACCTTTTATGCATAAAATATATGTATGTATGTATGTATGTATACATCAATAACAACTTGTAAAATGCCCAAATGATCCAGCAATTGAACATGCTACTTCCAATAATTTCCCTGCATTGACCAAAAAGTTGGATTTATTTAGAACTATTAAACATAAATAAATCTTGATTAAAATCATTACAAATAGGATCAAAAAGATGTGTACTTGATCATTACACAGATAATATCTGGTTTTCTTGGAGATTAAGATATGCTTAATGATCAAGACTTTTTGAAAGGATGAGTTAACTACAATCAAAAGTGGTATAAAGTCTCTAATAATATAAATATTGTGCCTTGTGTCTTAAAGTGGTACCTTTTAAGGCACCCACAAAATAAAATTTGAAAAAGTGTCCAAATTGGCTACTTATGCAAGCAAAGTCATCACAAAATTAGCATATTATGGTTTTGAACTTATGAAAAAGTATGTACAAGTAGTTACAGCACAAAAGGTGCACACAATACTGTAACACAATATTTTTTAATTAAATTTATGATTGTTAAGTGTAATTAAGGCGGATTACTTACTTCTATAACAACTTGTTTCATTCATAATACCTAGATAACAAACAAACGTTCCCAGTAAAATCTGACACATAGCCAAGCTATTGACAGGGTTAGAGGAGGGTGGGACCAAGGCAGACCTTTCCTCTACGCCAAAAACATAGAGGTTGCTTTCGCTGAGACCCTCGGCTCCAAAAACCTTTTCTATACTATCATGATTTTCTAGATAACCCAAACCTACCAACACTAAGCCGAACCGAGTTCACCCTGTTATTCGGACCAAAAAAAGGTCATCACCACCTTGGCCCAGAGAAAATATGTTCAGTGTTGTAAAAATCGGTTCTGGGTGGCATTAGTCACCGATTTACCGTCCAACAATGCTTGGAACCCAAAAGACATTGCCACGCATCATATAAAATCGGAGACATTCATACGTTGCAACAAGGGACAGCGGTCTAAACTAAACCTGTACTTGGCACAATATATCCCTTAATAAGAAAGTGTGCTACACTAATCCTATGGTTTTTAGGGTGGAGGGTATAATGTGCGGGGAGTGGATTGGTGACTCACACTCACCGATCGGTGACTATACCCGGTTGATGAAGATGTGCGGTGAGTTGGAGAGAGGGAATGATAATCGGTGATAGTTCAGCAAATTGATTGAGTGAGAGTGATGTAGGAGAGAGAGAGGAGAGAACAACCAATCAAAAGTGAGAATCACTCAAACACGAGTGGAATGGGGAGTTGACATGGCATAATATTATTGGGTAGGATTTCACACAATCACCCTAGAGTGATTAACCATACCCTCCACCCTTGTTGAATGTACCCCCTCCCCCTACTAAATCAGTCGCATCATCTCTCTACTTTATCACATAGAGGGATACCTTAAGCATATACGAGAGGTACATTTAGCCTCACCGTTTGATAAACCACCTCACATATCTAGTAAGATTATAATGGCGCGTGTTATTGCATCTACTTACCACAAAACCTGTCACTAACAATCAAGACATTCAACCTTCCTACTCCCAAAGTGTTTACTATACCAAATGCTTACTTTCACCCTAGAGTCTGCTCACGGAACACATATGTGAAAACTAGCCATGATTTGTGATGCAAGATTTATCCATAGTTGTCAATAGCGATCGTAGCAATCGCTATAGCGCGCTACGTAGCGTATAGGTCTAGTGTCGCTATTAGGGTTGTAGTAAATAAATATGGTTATAAAAATAGCTGGATTTCTAGTGTATCGCTATTTATAAAATAACAGCCCGCTATATATCGTTATTCGCTATGTAGCATACAGGTACCCTATCGCTATTTATTGTTATTCGCCAGTAACAACTATGGATTTACCTAAACGCCTCGGATACCAGCTACTCCCATACAAAGCATTGTACATGACTACATGTTGCAACAACATATAAATCACAATCTTAACCTATCTATGTAAGTTATACCTTATGTCTATACCATTAGTACAAATTCTAAATTAGTGCAATAGGAATCATTCCAAGTGACCCACCCCCACAACTCACATCAACACCACAAAATTCATAAACTAATCAATTAAATAAATAAAAGTTAAAAATAATAACAAAAACATACCTCTTCTTTGCGTAGCAACCACCTTACCCACCGTCGCCGGCGCAACCTTACTCACCGGTTTCTCCTTCACCTCTTCCACCGGAAACAACACCCCATCAATCCCCTGCACCGATATCCGCCCATCCGTATAAATATCCGGGTCGAACAAATACGCAGACCCCTCACCCGACCCGAACTTAACCGACCCATCCGCCTCCTCCGCCACCACCTTATGCGGCAACCTTAACGTATCATACTCAACCTTTCCAAACCGCCTAACCGAATTATACATACTCTCTTCGGTTTGATACTCCGGCACCAAATGATAATACATTATCTGCTCCGGTGCACCCGGATCACTCAACTGATCAGTAGTCAATTTCGCCATCGCTTCATCGTTCGGTGCTAACACCGTTAACACATAACCCTCAGACACTAATTTCCCCATCTCCGTCGCTAACGACGTTAGATTAACCAAAATGTCAGCCAGTTCATTGTATCCGCCGTAATGTAGTAACGTTTGGATGAAGTCTTTGACCTGACTTTCGCCGTCGAAGTGTCGGTGGCCGGTTCCGGGTCCCGGAGCCGGCGCCGGAGCTAGGGACGGACCTGGAGCCATCGCGTCGTACACCGGGAGAACCGGTGGAGCACCTGCTGGAACCGGAGCTGCCGGTTTTTTCAACCGGTGAGTTCTCGGATCCACCACCGGAGCACCTTCCGGTAGCACGGCGGAAATGGAAGCCAAACTTCTTCTCCGGTTGAAGTCTTCTTGTACGGATCGGGGCACTAACAACCGCTCGATTCCGTGTATAACACCGTCGGGTCGGATAACGTCGTCGGGTCGGGTCACTTTTGCCACACCGTTTACGATTCTCTCGCCGGTGTTTCCTCGGGTCAACGGTAAGTGATTATCCGGTTCATCCACACAAAGAGTTTTATGATGAGAAACGGATCCGGTTCCGGTACCGGTACCATGACCCGGCCATTGTTCTGACCCGACCCGACCCGTGATGATGTGAAAAAGTAGGAGCTTTTGTAGGGATTTGAGATTTCGGGGCTCCAGTAAGAAGCGTTTGAATTCGGGATCCATTTGGCGTTCAAGAGCTTCATTATTCGGGGCGAATATGGTGATGTTTTGACCCGAAACTGTTTGTTCTAGTGTTTGTAAAAGAAGGGCTTTTTCAACGAGTTCGGATAACTCGGTGTAGTGTGAGTCGAGGAGGGCAACGAGTACTGAGTTGGAGTTGATCTGAGTTGAGTGAGTCGAGTTGGAACTCGGGTTTTGAATCGGTAATGCGGTGGTGGTGGTAACAATAAGGACTGTAATGGAGAAGATTATGAGGCTGAAAAATGCATCATAGTTCTTGAGAGAACTCATGATGCAAATCTGGAGATGAGATCAGAAGAAGAAGAAGATGAAGATGAACAGGATAATGTGGGTTTCTCTCTCTAGAAATGGTGGGTGTTGTTGTTTCTCTCTCTAGGTTTTGAGAAGTGGGTTTTTGGTTGAAAGGATTAAAACGGGGGAGACAGGACAGGTGGTGAAACGGCAAGAGTAATGTCGTTTTATGAGTTAGGATGAAGGTGTACAGGCTGGGTGTAGGGGCCACACACGGGTGGGAGAAAGTTGAAAGCTCAAAGCATCGGCTCTTACACGGCTTGGCTTGGCTCCAAAACTGTATCGGCTTACGGCTACAATATACATAACAACTTTTGGCAAATGTATATTTCTATTTATATTTACCACTGGGTTCTTCGCACTACGCAGCGAGAATTCTGTCGATTTCGTTTTAGATCGTTGTGTCTGGTCAGTTTTATTTTGGCGCATTACGGTACATACACGTTATATCAATCGAATGAGGCAACATAAAAAATTTATGTTATATTTGAAGCAATTCAGTAACACACTACACTTCGGAAATTTGGTTGGTTTTTTTGGCTCGTTATGGTATCAGTACTCATTATAAAAGCCGAAGGAGAAAACCTTCAGAAAATATATTACATTTAACCCGATTTGATTTTGAAAAATATTTATATCAAATGTAGATAAATATAAACATATCGTGGCGGTATAGTCAAAGTTTGGTAAAACATTATATTTTAAAAGGTATAAAGAAAAATAAAATATCTTTAAACTAATTAAATTAATTAATTAAGAAAACCTATGTGTAAAGCACCCATTGAGTGACGCATCATTCCTTCATTTGTGAACTGTTGCAAAATGTAAACTTTAAAACTTTTGTGGATAAATGAAGAATTCATTGAACTAGGTTTTAATGTTGCGCGCCGCGTTGCGGCTCGACAAAATAAGTCATTGTAAAACTATTTATTGCGACTAAATACTTGGTTGTTATTAAAGTTGTGCTATTTAGTGTCTTATTTTTAAGTTGACAAGTGGAGTTTTTATACAACAGAGTCGTTGGCAGCAAGCGAGTTAGTAACTTCTGGCGATGGCGACTATTGCGATGTCTAAGCATCCACTGACCCAACAAATAAGGAATAAGAATTGTATAAATACAATCAGAAAAACGTGTGAAAGAGGAGAAAAATGAAGATGACGTGAAGTTATGTAAGCATAAAATGGAAAAAAAAAAAAAAAGACCCCATGATTTGAACCTGAGTCTCTTTAAAACACATACAACCACAAAACCACAAAACCATGATGAATAATCTAACTAACTTTGAAGAAAATGGATATATATACACACTTAAAAAAGGTATATGGGAAAAAAGTCAACAAAAGATGACTTGAAGTTAAGACAACCAATAAGGAAAGTTTACTATTCATTATGATGTGACGGCTACTATTCATTAGCTTTGTTTTTTAATGGGTGATGGTATCTACACATCCCCTAAAATTTTTGTACATCCCTCAATAGAAACCATATAGGCCAATACGCTTCTTATAGGGTTTGAAGCATTAAATGCGACACCAATAGGAAGTGTATTGGGCAATACGGTTCCTATTGGTACAATATTCTCTGACGCGCACGCAGTTCAAAACTATAAAGGTCTGAAAAGTGACCCAATAGGAAGCGTATTGCCCAATACGATTCCCATAAGTTTAATAGGAAGCGTATAGGGCAATACACTTCCCATAGGGCTTGGGTTGGTGAACGCTTTAAATCAATAGGAAACGTATTGGGCAATACGATCCCTATTGGTATAATAGGGAGCGTATAGGAAATATGGTTTCCTTGGACCCAAAGTATAGGAAGCGTATGGGGCAATATGGTTCCCCTAGACCCAAAGTATAGGAAGCGTATGGGGCAGTATGGTTCCCCTAGAGCCAATGTATAGGAAGCGTATGGGGCAATATGGTTCCCCTGGTCCCCTAATCTAAATCCTTTTTAAAAAAATGTGTCAAAAAAACGTTTATACATTATTGTAATACCCAAAACATATTTATGATAACCATAATAATTTTATCATTATATAGACATGTGGGGTGGCGGACACTGTTCGACAGGTTATCAGGCAGGATAGCCCGTGGGATCGTTTATTTCGAATAGGAGCCGCACCATCTTATCGGCCGTTGATGGTGGAGTTTCTCTCCACATTCCGCTATAGACCTCGACCGGATGACCGGCCGAACTCGGATTTTGATGATCCGAACTTGCCGGCCCCATCACCCGAGATCACATTCTGTCTGTTCGGCGAGGTATTTGAGATGTCGCTTCACCGGTTTTTACACATACGAGGAGTTGGTTCAGGACGTGTATACCACGGCTATCGATTGTATGCCCGAGGATGAGTTGATTGCCTGGTGGCCCACCATCGGTGAAGGTCCATACACCAAGGCGGAGGAGGTCCGATCCTCGGAGATTCGCGACCCGTCAGTTCGTTACTTGCATCGTTGCTTTAGCACGGGCATCGCGGCCCGTGGCAAGAGTTGCGAGCACGTAACGAATGTCGATCTTTTCTATCTCTATTGTTTATTTACTGGTCGTCCGTGCGCCCTCCATCTCTGCCTGGTGGATTATTTTGTCACACGTTGGAAAAAGCAACGTCGTGGTAGTATATATGGAGGATCGTTTATCGGCCGGATAGCCCAGAGTGTTAGTCGGTACTTTGGTTGGGTCGACGATAGGTATCCACCGCCGGCTCCCTGAAAATATTTGGACATGAGGTCGATGACAGGGATGGAAGTGGCGGCAAACATTCCTAATGTTGGTTATAGGTTTGTCGGGACGAACCGTCAGGTTTGGGCATGGCAGCCGTCGGTACATCACCCGCGTTTGGAGGCCGAGGAGGTTCAGATGCCTCAGATGGCTGAGCAGGATGGCGGTATATTATCTTATTTTTATTTCATTTATCTACGAGCAATTTACTGTTATGTAATGGGTATTTTGTTTAAATTCTTATAGCCTTACGACCCGTCCTATACTCAGCCCGACCTTTCCATGCCACATTTTCCTCAGTACGGCCAGACCATGCCGCTCTTTCCTCTGTCCGAACTATCCATGCAGGTATGTTATTTTGTTTTATTTCATTTTCTACGAACAATTTTAATGTTATGTAATGAGTATTTTGTTTGAATTTTTTATAGGCTCCAGGCACGTCCTATACACGGCACAGCCCGTCACCCTCTACTCGGCGTGGCCCGAACTTTACAGAGGAGGAGCTCACTGAGTCTGACGAGGAGTCTGACAAGTATTGATGATGATAGTGGTTTTTATTATCATATTATGTAGTACTGTACGAACAATTGAATTTAATTTTAAGTATTTGTAATATTTGTTTAATTTGGATATATTTAATTTGTTTGGATTGCTTAATTTCACTACATCTTTTATAAAATTTATAACAAAAAACTAACATCCTTTTATAACAAAAAAACAACTTAATTAATGTTTAAAAAAATAAAGTTCAAAAAGATAGTAATAACAATATGTTGTTCTTGCAAAAAAAATTTCTTCAGGGAACGTATGACCCTATATGATTCCTCTTTGTCTTTTGAAAAAAAAATCATTAAGGGAGCGTATGGCCCTATATATTTCCTTTTAGCTGACCATCTTTTGAAAAGTTTGGTACACATATTGGAAGTGTATTGCTTAATACGCTTGGACCCAGAGGAACCGTATTGCCCTATACGCTTCCTCTGGTCCTCTAATCATTAGCTGACCATCTTCTGAAAAGTTTGTACTTCAAGTACACATATAGGAAGTGTATTGCTCGATACGCTTGGACCCAGAGGAACCGTATTGCCCTATACGCTTCCTATAGGGTTCAAGAGATGTGCAAATAACCAAAGAGGATGTGTGAATAACCAACCCCTTTTTAATATATGTATAATTGTTGTGTTTGCAACTTACAGATGTTATTATATATGTTGTTATCAATTTATACAAAAAAAAAGTTAGTCGTAAATTATTTAATTGTTTTTTTGGGTAAAGGGTGTAAATTATTTAATTGTTACAACAAATGATTTCATTGTTTATTTAAGCATGCGATGTAGCTTTGATATGAAATATAATCCGGGATTGTCTTGATAATGCATGATGATGAGTTCTTTATAAACTATGAATTCAAGTTGTTTATTGAACATGGTAAAACATAATGAAAGGGTCGGATTGGATGGGGTTGGTTCCGTAACAAATCATATTTATCCTACAAACCGTAAGAAAAGTTAAATTAGCACATACTAAAACAATACATACATAAAAGTAGCACTTTTGAATTATATTAGCACATGAAAATTAATCAAGATAATTGATTTTAGTACATATGTGAAATGATATCAGCATTTTTCTTTATCAGCATATTGAAAACAAAAGAAAGATCCAAATAAAGAATTAATTGCTTGTTAGCATAATTATAAGGAATTCAAGATAATTGATATTATTTAGTTTATCATTTTACCATTTCTCTATAATTGGTTGGATGTCACGTGACACTTTTTAAATGGTTCTTACAGTTTGTATACAAAATGTGGTTTGTAATCGTTCAAAACTTGTTTCGGCCAAAACAGATTTGGAATCAAACGTGTACATTTGCACGTTGTATTTGTATTATGTCAACTAGTGGTGATAGCAAATAGACAAAAGTGTATTATGTCAACTAGTGGTGATAGCAAATAGACAAAAGTGACGACAACGATGGTAATAGTAGTGATGGGCATACCGACGACAACTAGTAGAAAGCGGCCACGAAAAATAGTGATGGGGAGTGGTGTTGAGCTATATAAACATGTATTAAGTTAAACAAGTCTAGTGATCGACTTTTTATATAGTTTAATGTATCTAAATAAACAAGTTTAGCATACTAAAATTGCTTGAATTAACCCAACTATTAATGTTGATGTGTGAATTTGTATGTAGTAGAACATTTGTTAGATGAATTTTGATATAGAATGAAGGATTGTGTGAGTTTAGTTGATTAATGATCCATGATATAAACTAGTGAAAATATGCATAGAATATTTGTACATTATGCCGTGTTAGTGGTACGCACACCAAGTGTTTAATGAAATGCTTAAAAGATAAATTATCAAGTATTTATGCTAGTTCATTGCTGAAAATCATTTGTTAAAATGAATGTACAAGATAATGGATGTTCATTCGATGAAAGGATTCTGTTTGAATGCTCAAGTATGAAAAGCTAAGTGTGAAATTTGTTAAGTGTAGGTGTGAAAGAAGAAGGATCAAACGACAAGAGGTTATAAGGTGCAAACGATCGAGGTAAGTTCTTTCCCTTAACTATATGTAGTTCATTATGATGATGTGCTTTTCATATCGTAATATGGCGGACTATATATAATTCGACGAACTTGACTCTTATAGTAATAGTATATGACCCAATACATGGGTTAATTGGGAAAGAACATCGAAAGAATGATTGGGTTAAAGCGTTGTAACTAAATATGATTTAGATGGGCGAGCTTTCATTGTGAACTTGAAAGAATTAAAGTATGACATTCGTAAGTATGGGAATTATGGAAGTTAAATTGTAAGAATGTCTATGATACATAATGATCATATTTTAACTTCTAACATCCTGCATAATTATGTAACTAATGGAAATGTTTTGGTGATAGGTAAATATTCTTCTTAGATAGATGGCAAGCTTGGAACGAACACACCATCACAAGTGCTTCCGCGATGATACTCGACTAAGCGGGTCAAATATTTTTGTAGAAAAACTTTCATGGTCGTATTTAGTGTGTAAATGTTTAACTTTATAACTAGACGAAACTCTTGTTATTTTGTATGTAATTTTTTTATGGTCGCTAAGAACAAGTATGAAATGTCTTTTTTTTGAAATGTTAACTTTGGTTCTTTAGTAATTATGTGATCTTTGTTTTCGAATAGCAAACTTGTTTTACTTTGTTTACAGACGGGTCTTACAATAAACACTGGCAGCGCATACTTATGCCATAAACTATATATAAAAAAATATTGTCAAATATAACATAAAACTAAAAATTACATTAAAATAAAACTTCAAAATTCAAACATTACATAAAAATAAAAGATAAAACTTAAAACCTACATTAAAATAAAATTGAGAGAGTTTTATGTGGATGTGGTAGATTAAATAATGAAATGAGTTAGTTAAATAGAGAAAAGTGATTGATTATTTGAATTTAACTTTTTTAGAAGAAAGATTAAACGGTCATTTTTTTTGTGCAACGGTCAAACCGTACATCAAAAACACAAATCTCACGCGGGTTGTGGTCCTAGCTTCCGGAACCCGTCTACCTTATCTGCGAGGGTGGCGACGGTGTTCTGGGCTGGTTCAAACCCGAACAAGCCAACTCTCATAGTCCCCGGCCCCCCTAAAGATTGCTAAAGATATTTTAGAAATTAAAGGAGGTTGAATACGCGTTAGGTACGGTTGCCTAAAGATCTCAAAAAAGAATAAAAATAAATTGACCGATATTTATTTATACAATATAAAAGGAGGGGTTGAGTAGTAGGGAGTAATGGAGTAGAATAAGAGTAGCAAAATAATTTGGTGACTTGACAATTAATTCTTCACCAACCCTGTTAATAATATATCACCAAATAATTCAAGAAATGGCTATTTAATGGAATTTATTGTTTTTCATTTAATTACCAACAGTTTTCTCCCTTTTATGTTCCTGGAAAAACATTGATTACAAGTATAAAAAAATAAATAAATAAACTATTCTGTATTGCCACGTAACACTAAGACACGAGTATGTACTTACACTATTGTGTATTCTCTAGTTTTTTTTAGCAGTGATCTCGATCGAGTGGTGGGAGGCTTAAATTTCTGTTTGGAGATGCAGGTTTGACTTCTATTTGGTGTAGAGTGAGACATTAGTGGACAATATAATAGGAGACTCAAGGAAACCTGAGTTCGATCGTTGAATCAAACGGGTTTTACCGGTAATTCCACCGTCGTGCCTATGGACAGGTGGGTTATCGGGTTTTCCCCGAAATTGGTGGTGGACTCGGGTTACTCTCGGAGCACTCCGCTTGATCCAGTGAGTGCTCCGAGAATGCTCGAGATTGATTTTGTTGGGCGTTCAATAAAAAAAGCATTATTAATAGGGTGTTAATAACATGAAGTTATGATGGATATTGGTAATTATAATTTTATATTTGGTTGTGAATTGGTGTTTTATATTCTGTCTAATATTCACCGAGTATTTTGTCGACTAACTTATCGTCGGGTATTGGGTATACCTCGTTACAGAGCCGTTCCTATGTTTTCGGAGGCCCTAAGCAAACTACAAAGTGGAGGCCTAATTTCGTTATTGACTAACATTAGAGGTGCAAAAGTCGGGTTTTTCTAATACCCAATTTCTGGAACCAAACTGTGTTTCGGTATGATCGGGTATTAGAAAACCGGGTTTTTAGATACCTAGACATTAATACCATATTTTCTATTTTTTACACAATATAAATCCATTTTGTTTTTTAATTTGCTTTGAATTTGATAAAAAAAATACTTGGAATAATTACATTATCACAACTTTAGTTAATTAATATATCTCAGTCTTTCGTTTAATGTCACTAGAAGGATGCGTCAAAAGGAAAAAAAAATGTATTGCTTATGAGTATTTCGTTTAATGTCACCAGAAGGATGCGTCAAAAAGAAAAATAATATTTTGCTTATGAGATTCAAGCTAGGGTCTTTACAAGACTAGGGCAGGACTAATACCACTACAATAGCAAAGTTAATAGATATATAGATTCAAAACAATTATATATTATATATCATTTTTATATTAAATGGAGGCCCTAAAAGTTTGGAGGCCCTATGCCCGAGCCTAAGTTTTGATAAGCATTGGGCCGACCCTGCCTCGTTAGGTTGTTGAAACTTATCTACTTTGATTTTTAAATATATTTCTAATTAGTTAATTTTCTTGTAACTTTACTACACAAATATATCAAAAACATAGAAATTAAATTAGTAATTTATTCTATTACCCAAGGATTAAGGTAAATAAAAATATATATATATATTTAATTGATCAAATTATCAACCTAAAATCGTACCCGTAGCTTACTCGTTGTCGTTGATAACCACTTCCACCAAGGGCCGGGATATCAGACGGTGCCTACTGTCGGCGATATTTATATGTTTTTTAGTGACAACAGATATTCAACAAGCATACATAGAAATCTGTTCTCATGCTTTATGTTTAGTTAAGATTTGGTATGATTTATATTATCATATTGCTTATTTTTATAACTAATAATAATTATTCATAACATCATTATTTAAACCTATATAAAGTAGCAAGTTTTTGATGCATCAGCACTTGTACTTTGTGCCTTGGGGGTTTAAAAAAAAAAAAACTCAAATTCCCCTTTACACGTCCCTCCTCCCTTACTGTTCTCACTCACAACCCCACAAGAAGCAATCTCTCTCTCTTGCAAGAAAGTAACACCGAAGATGATGGCAAGGTCTCCGGTGAAAGAAGAGAACAGATTTGACAAACTAGGGATCCAGGTGACCGATCTACTTCAGTGAACCAATGAGTGTGATACGACTAAACCTACGATTCCGGCAAAAGAGAACACCGGCGACAAGGGATCTTCCGACGATTAAGGTAAGACCCGAACCACCTGACGCTGTTTTCTGCATAATACTGTTCATCACCAAAACTAACCCTATTTTTCTGATATGTAATTCTTGCGGTGTGTTGATTTCATACCCAAATCATGTTCATATGGGTATTTCAATGAAACCGAGTCCTAGAAACCCTAAATTAGGTTACTTAAAGTTGATTAGAAAAAATGGTTAGCTTAGATCATCTAAGTTGTATAACCTGAATTTATCATTAGCTCTTTCTGTGAAAACCGCTTCCATTACTCACATGAGAATGGAAAAGTTCTAGAGTTGCAATTCGTCCGTTCATTGCCACATAGGTTGCATAAAAGCAAATGTGCAATTAGATATAGCAGTAGGTTTTGATTTATTCACCAATTAATAATAAACAAGCCTGCATTTCAGCCTTGCTATTCTTAACTCACAGTTGGGTTGTAGTCCAGCAATTATTTTTCTTTTTGATAATTCGGTCCAATTTATTAAATTTGGTTTTCTTGGGTCTATGGACCGGAACCGACCCGAACCCGATAACATATGATGTATTAGAACCGAACTAAAAACCTAAATTCTAGGGTCAGGTCGGTTTAGGTTTATTTTAGGGTCGATTATCGGTTCTTTTTTGTCCATCTCAAAAAATGTTCACCCTTAATTTTAACATACCGGACTCGCAAATTCTGTTAACCACCCCACCCCACCCCAATGTAGTCCTTTGTGAAGAAAAAAAAGTTTGTACTTAACAAACATATATTTGAGCTATAAAGCGTTTTTGCGTTTTCGGTTCGTGATATATTGCGTCAACACAAGTTCTGCACCGGATCAGAGAATCGTAAGAAAGCGTCTTAAGCTGTTGTTCTTACTGCAGTTTGGAGCGTTTGGCAGGCTAGAAACTGACATCGGTTTTTAATATGAAGTCGATCTCTTTGACAAGGGTAATAGAAGAAACAAAAGCTATGAGTTTTTTTGGAAATCTTTTATGTTTTTAATGAGAACTCCAATGACTTTGTCAATTGGACCCCACCCAACCATAAAACATATTATCTTCTACATACAAATCGTTCTAAATTTAGAAACTACGATGGTTTGACGTCGATGACTACTTTCTAACCACTTTGACAATGCTTTGTACAAATAAAATAGTACATGCCAACATTTGACACGGTCACTGTGGTTGGGCCCAATGTTTCGATGGTCTTGGCGGCGGTGGTGTTGCATGTGTCGTATGCCACCTTTGGCACTTCCGCGACAATATGCATTCCAGTACAAAAATCAAACACAAGAATATCGTCTTTGGTGAATTTCTCTCCTTTTGCCCATGTTTCGTAATGGTTGGGTTCCGAAGGCACATCCCATTCAATGTTTACGATGTACCCGCGCCGCAACGCGGGCGGGTCTTAACCCTAGTTTTTCTTATTGTATAAACAAGTGGTCTCCTGCTTATGGGCTTTGATTGAGTAATACAAGTGGTCTCCTGATGACGGTGAACAAAAGATCAGGGCATTAATGTAAATAAGATCCAATGCTTGTCCAGTTAATATACTGTTCATAGGAAAATACCTAAATTGTATATAGTACTAGTGTTTAACTCCCGCGTTGCGGGTGCGGGAGTCGTAAAACCATATTAAGTAGTAAGCAAACGACAAACAAAACCGAGAAAATCGTAAAGCAAAAAACGCTAATTTATACCGTCACGTGACGTAAAATGGAGGCGAAAGCAAATACGAACTTATACCATGCACTGCCATAAAATATAGACAAACTCGGATTTATAGCAAAAGCTTTTATTCAAAGACCAAAATATAAACAAAACTTCCACATTAAAAAAATAAAGTATACAAACGAGGGGTGTGCAGAATTCGTTTCGAATTCGAAATTCGTTTCGAATTCGAAAAATTCGAAATTCGGTTAAATTCGATTATCAATAATTCGCTTCGATTATAAGTATTCGAATTCGAATTCGATTCAATTCGAGTCAAGTAAATCGAATACGAATTTATAATTTCAAATTCGATTCGAAATTCGAATAAAAATTATACATTTTTATTTATTATTTTTATATATAATACATATATAACTTTTATTAGGCTATACTATAAATTATTTTCAAATTTTTTCCAATTATTAAAATTACCCATTACCAAACCCACTACATGGTCCATAACTAAAACCTAAGTAACAAATCTATCAATAGATTTCTAAGCGTAAAAATATTAACTTGTAATGTGGAGTGGTTATTCCCGACTTCTCGTTTTGAATTTTAGACTTGTGGTATTTTATTTGGAACTTATTAATGCGATATCGTGCTTTATGACTGCTTTAAAATTCATGTTTCATTTTGAAAGTTTTTTACATATTTTTAAAGAATCTGAATTAAATCGAATTTATTCGAATTCGATTCAAACTCAAATTTTTAATCGAATACGAATTGGGTTTTTTATTCGAATACGAATTCGGTAGGTTTTAATCGAATTCGAATCGAATACGAATTCAAGGAAAAATAAAAATTATTCGAACAATTCGATTCGAATAATTCGAAAATTCGATATTCGATTCGATGAACACCCACAAACCTAAAGGAAATCATACTATAAAACAAAAACAAATAATGACAAAGACCACACTATCCATTCAATCGTTCCACTATTGCTGTGTGATGAAAAAATAAGTTGGAAATTACAACAATGGCACCATTGTAAATATATCTTAAATATAGGGTTTTTGAATTACTCTAGACAAGAAATACTCTAATTATATTATATAATAATAAGTTTTAACATACAAATTGTCTTAATGTGATAAGTGAATGAGGATTTTTTTTTAATTCTTTTTCCTATCTTATTAAGTACGTATTTTAGTCTTAGAATCTAAAAAAAATGTATATTTACACTAGTAGAGTAATTACCTAGTTATTCTAGAGTACTTTATTAGTGTAAAATCATATTTTTCTACATATTGCAATTAAACATTATATTTAAGTAGATAAAAAAAAACATTTTCTTAATTTCTCATGTTAAGGTCATTTTGTATGTTAAGATTCATTTGTATTTGATATTTACACTAAATATTATTACCGTAATCATCTTCATCTCATCATGGTCTTTTATTTTCGCTTAAACCTTCTTTTATAAATTTGTACAAGTAATGTATCTCATTTTGTTTTTGTTTTTTAACGGCTTAACTTGCATCAAACCCGTATTCGGCAGAGCTCAAACCCTTGATCTCAAGGGAAGCAAAACTATATTAACACCTTAACTCTAATAACTTTGCCAATTGGAACACCCCCCCCCCCCCCCCCCACCTTATCTCATTTTGTGCACTGTGATTTGATGTTGCAAAAGTCTGAAATAAGTTATACGTAGCTACTCACTCGTTATTCCTTATTTGAAGATTTCAAGTGGTTATTGCTTATTTACACATTCAAATCGTTTCTACACACTACAAAGTCAATTTAATCGGGTTCAAAGTTCAGATGATGCCAAGATTGAGAAAGGTTTTTTTTTTTTTTTTTTGTAAATTACAAAGGAATATACCCTCGTCGTCGCCGAAGGCGACGCCTTCAATCCGTCAGAATGGGTTACCAGCTCTTGGACTGGTCAAGTTTTTGTTTGTTTATTGTGTTTTCTTCATTAATCATCCACTTAACTCACCCTAATAATCTCCTATAAAACCGAACTCACTTCCACACTTCTGCCACTTTACAAACACTTCAATTTCACTCTCAAAACACTCCAAATCAGTAGCTAATTCCCTGTTTAAAGTCAGAAACAAGTCAGATTCATACAAGTTGCTATAATGAGCATAACTTCATCATTTATCCATCTTTTTCAATGATTCTTCTTTCTAATCACTTGGAACAACCTTAGGTATGTTTTACACATGTTCTCCATGGAAAACCAAGGCTGGAACATCACCATATAAGGCTCCAAAGTGCAATAAACTTTCTGATATTGTATGAGCATTTGTTTAACTCACTTTTAATTGAGATTTCTCAACACATTCCTATGTCCTTATGCTCATAATCAAGTCTATGATTAGTTGGACTTAAAAACAAGGTTGTGAGATGTAAATCCAGAGGTTTAATCCTCATAAACATTCTGTTTTGATAAGGTTTTGACCTACAAGTGATGAACAAGTCCTACACTTGAAGTTGTGTGATTATTTGGATAGCTTGGGCTATCCTACCTTCAATCCACGCATCACTTGATGTTTTCTTAGTTAGATATTATGTATTTCATTTCTTATTGTATGTATTCATGACCATCCTTGTTGTCCATGACAACTTGTGCATTGGTGAAATACAAGAGGTTCCTAAATAGAAGATTTGTCTTCCTACCTCCTACATGACTTCTATGACATCCTTGTGATAATCTTGGATTAATAACTTATAATTTAAACTATATAAGATATATAATACTTATAATAACCAAACTTTTGATGATAACCTAATGGTTAGTTCTCAAAATAGTAGGTGAACATAAAATTCGTCACGATTCTAATGGGCATTATGACACATGAAAAAATTTAAACTCTTTTCAGTTTCATAGTGTCAAGAACGAGTATTATATGATTAGATGGTTATTTTCTCCTATATTTTCTTTCATATTCTTTTAAATTCCGAATCTCGACTCTAAACATACCTTTGAACTCCAAACCGTATACATTCAACCTCCTAAACTCATTCACTCGTCAACACTTGGATAATCGAAAAGCATATGCAACTTTGTGAGTATACTTGAACCCCCTTTTCGTTTACCACCTTTTGGGGTGTAACATGTTAAACTATAATCTTACACTTAAACTTTATTCTTAAATGCACAAACATTCCTTATACATGCATGCCTACTTGATTAGTTGATACTTTAAACTTGGGGTTATACATTTTGTGTTAGACTTATCATTAACTTCGAACGAGCCCATGCTTGACATATATAGCGCTATAGGATTAACGCACCACCCGTATTCTTGAGGTTATGTCACGAGCTTATTGCGTTTCATCATTGGGTTGATTAGTCGAACACATGCCGATTTTATTGTTTATCTTGTATCAATAGCTTGCCATGTGGAATTGTTTAAACTCATTCTTTTTATGCTATGTATGTATGAAAACTTGTATACTCGCCTATGCTTTTGCATTGAACTTTATTTTAAACATGTTACAGGTTGAGGAAGACGATGCTTTGAAATTGAAGTAGTGATGATGCTTAGATACACATTTACACGTCTTAGGTTTAATATGTTGTGTAAATTTTGTACTTGTTTGTTGTATCGTTTCTTGTATTGAACATGCTGTATTTCAAGTTCCATGTATTGTAGCATTTGGTTATGAATGAAATCAATTCATTTCTTAAATCTATTGTCATAATTAGCATTATGTGTGATGAGCAATCTTTCTTCGTCCCACTCCGATGATTCCGCCATTGGTTGGGGTGTGACAGATTGATATCAGAGCCATAACTATAGGGAATTAGGAAATTGCCATGCTTTTGACCTAGTCTATAGTTAAGCACCAAATTCGACCATACTTGCTTCACATGCTACTTTTATGAAACATCTTTACGTGCTATTCTTGAAATGTCTCTTACGTGTTAATTTCTTGAAATGCTTTATGTGCTCATATTTGTTATTATTATTATTTCGAACATACGTCTTTCCTAAGACATTTTACTCGTTTATACTAAAATCAAAACCACCCGTAATGCACAAACGAGATGACTTCACCAAAATAGGCGTGAAACCCACAATTTGGTGAACGACTCTCAATCCATCTATTATTTTTACATGAAATTCACCACCATGTTAGGAGTGAATCCTCACCTTGATGGAGAATTTCAATTTCAAACTCTAGTGGACCCTCGTCAAGGTGTCAAATTAAATTTTGACCCGACGAGTACCAACCACACTTAGGGTACGAAATCGTCAAGTTAGGGGTGAAACCCGCACCTTGTCGACTAGTCCCGCTCCTTGATTTTCAATCCCACCAAGTCTCGAACTTTCGATTGGTTTGGAACATGTAGTAACTGGAATGGTGAATACCTTAACCGAAATATCGGCGAGAGTATTCCACCTATTAGGCCAAAGCATGTTTCTCAAATTCAAAAGAATTTTCGACCACTTTTGCTTAGTCAAAGTTCCGTTTTGGAACAATCCAAGATCAAACCTACGTTTCACTATTATCAATCTTATATGATGTAATTCTCCCTTTCAAGTTCGAATTTCTTTCGATATGGTTTTCTTATATACACATCATACTAAGTCTTTCCATACATCTATACTTCATTTACATGCATGATTTCAAAAACGTCACCTAATTAGATTTACATGTCTTATAACCACAAAATGGAGACATATCATCGAGATAGGAGTGATTTTCTCACCTTGACGATTAACTCCACCCCTTCTTTTCTTAAAACGACCTCACCGATGAGTTAGGGGTGATTCCCTTACCTAGGTGATCGTTACCAAAATTTTATTTCAAAAGAGACTTCATTATGCAACCACGATCATGCTTTATACCTAAATCGTTTACCCTT
Organism: Helianthus tuberosus; assembly: GCA_030545235.1. Lineage (NCBI taxonomy): Eukaryota > Viridiplantae > Streptophyta > Magnoliopsida > Asterales > Asteraceae > Helianthus > Helianthus tuberosus. The sequence continues at coordinate 221,601 of JARYGA010060228.1, forward strand.
TGTCAAAATCCCTACTTACGCCAATTTCGAAATTTATTGTTCTATCAAACGTATTTCTTACCCTATGATTCATTTTATGTGAGTCACATACATGAAAATCCTTAATCATATTCTAAACGCTTTGTTTCCCGATTTTCAAAATTTTATGAAATGCTACCCATAAACTTAGTCGGCCTAATGAATCTATTGCCCACAAATTCCATGTTTCACGTAAATCGCTAAAACACGCTCACGTCATGTCATTATACTAAGAACTTTCATTCTCAATCGAAAATCGGACCAACCTTCCCGCATGCCTATAATATCTTATAGATATTATAAGTTCGTTTTACTAAAACTCTTTTCAAAATCAATAAATCATTTTACTAAAAAAACACTTTTCAACGATCACTAAGTTCATTATGCTAAATTTCTTTTTAAGAATCAACGTTTCACGAGAACCTCCAAATTTCAAATTTCTTATTTTAATGCTAGATCCTTTAAAATGATGCAAACTTGCTATTTTCAAAAACCTTTTCATACACCGCTCAATACATCATTTCAATTTCAAAACTCGTGGGCAAGGAAATTTCATAGGACCGACCATTTTCGACTTACTTAAATTCTTCTAAAACAAGAGTAGCATTTCCGTTCTTTACAAAATACGTCACGCATAACCAGAAAGTATTTTATATTCTTATACATTCACAAACTAAATTCTACATTCCAAGACAAACTCAACCTATTTCGATTCGATAAACTCAACGTTTTACTCAAACAACTAAACATGCATACCATCGTTCACCTTTTAGACAATATCACACGACAACTTCACGTATCACTCGTTTTTACATACCCACAACTTCTTGATCATTTTATACGCTCAAGTTTGTTGTATTCAATTTTTTTCATACACACAATTGTCTTTATTTATACCTACTTTCATACTTATACAAATTTTCATGTTCATACTCATACGTCTTATTATTATACTTACATACTTATTCATACTATTATTTATATTCATACGCATGCATACATTCATATTCATGATTCATACATTCGTACCCGTACGTGAGCGGAATCTGAGGGATTCGCTTACGTAGGTCCCATACATACTTAAGCATGGACATGCTTATATACTACATTCTTATACGTACACATTCTTGTTTTTCCAAATTTATGTATACCCTGATTAATACACAACTAGTACAAGCTATGTGGATCATACGACGATCAAAATAATCACGGGTGCACACGGGATTATAGTGATAGGCGCATGAGAACCATAGAGTGTACTACTGTGTATGGTAAAAAAACATGGAACGTAACATGATACCGAACAACGAAACGGACGTAACATGGTTAAAACATGGTGCATACGCCGCTGGTACTTCCTATATATAAGTGTTTTCACCATGTTACCAAACTTTCGAAAAAACGTGCCATGAAAAATTCGGTATTTTGCAGACCATATTTAGACCTAATATGCAAACTTTGACAACTCACAAACGCATTTCTAAACGCGCGATATCCGACTATCCACGATGAGACCTCATTCTTAACACATCGCTTTCGTTTATTCAATACTTACACCGTTCTTATACTCGCATACATTTATTAGATCAATCGTTCACTCTTATACCTCCATTATTCTCCGTTATTCTTCGTCTTTCATACGAACCTCGTATACGATCAAATATGTTTATGCATTCGCATTCTAAATTACTTTCTTACTATTTAAAACTACTTTTTCCATCCTTCATTTAAATGCAAACATACTTAGTTGGCCGTTACCTCTAGAATCGTTTTACTTAAAATACCTAACTTTCTCATTCTTCATCAATGAATAATTTCCTACAAGCCTGTGATTTATTAATTTTCTTTGAAACCAATGCAACTTTTCTTACAATTTACAGTGCGACCACACTTTTCATCGAAATGCTTACTGTTTTATATGAAAATTTTACTTCTTAGATATCGTATTTTAAAATACCTCTTCATATTAAATTATTCAAACTTGTTTAAGCTCGTTGGTCCATATACACATATGCATGTTTTACTTATGCTTAATCTCTCAAACCATTTCAGTCGAACGATCTCTTTTTACAAACCTATCTCTACGTTCCTCAAAATTTCATACTTTTCAAACACGTTTCAAAACTTTCAAGTCCCGATTTTAAACTACCGTTCTTCTAGCCAAAATGCCTTTTTGGAGTCTTCCTCTGGAATAAATTTCGGGACGAAATTTCCTTAAGGAGGGGAGACTCTAACGCTCCGCTTTTTTGTAAACTTCCTAAATTAGAAAGCTTGTCCTGCAATTCTATTTTTGGAAACTTGATTCTTTCGTAATCGTATTTCATTCCATCATCATAAATCCGAGACTTTAATCGTACTAAAACCTATCGTTTTGTTTCAGAATTTTACCTTCACTTATTCATTATACTTGTACGTTTTAATTCATTATACATTGTTACATCATTCACGATTCTTGTAAACATATGCTAAGCTACATACACAACCATTACGTTTTCACTCATGTTTATACACCTTTGACACCTACTAATAGTTAATTATACTTGTCCATGCTTGTCCTTGTATTAAGAATACTTAAAAACCTTTTATTATATGCTTTTCTCTCATAAAACACCCTAATATGCAACAAAACCTAACTTAGTTAAACATCAGGGGGCTAAATTGCTAACTTTGGAACTTATTTCCAGAATATATAGCCGTCGCGTCGCGCCACAGGTACCCCCCCTCGTCGTCGTCACCGGCGACACCTTCAATCCGTCAAAATGGGTTACCAGCTCTTGGATTGGTCAAGTTTGTGTTGTTTTATTGTGTTTTCTTTATTAATCATCCACCTAACTCACCCTAATCACCTCCTATAAAACCCAACTCACTTCCGCACTTCTCCCACTTTACAAACACTTCACTTTCACTCTCAAAACACTCCAAATCAGTAGCTAATTTGTTGTTTAAAGTCAGAAACAAGTCAGATTCATACAAGTTGCTACAATGAGCATAACTTCATCATTTCTCCATCTTTTTCAATGATTCTTCTTTCTAATCATTTGGAACCACCTTAGGTATGTTTTCCACAGGTTTTCCATGGAAAAACAAGGCTGGAACATCACCATATAAGGCTCTAAAGTGCAATAAATTTTCTGATTTTGTATGAACATTTGTTTAACTCACTTTTAATTGAGATTTCTCAACACATTCCTATGTCCTTATGCTCATAATCAAGTCTATGATTAGTTGGGCTTAAAAACAAGTTTTTGTGACATGTAAATCCAAAGGTTTAATCCTCATAAACAATATGTTTTGATAAGGTTTTTGACCTACAAGTGTTTTCTTAGTTAGATATTATGTATTTCATTTCTTATTGTATGTATTCATGACCATCCTTGTCGTCCATGACAACTTGTGCATTGGTGAAACACAAGAGGTTCCTAAATTGAAGATTTATCTCCATACCCCCTACATTACCTCTATGACATCCTTGTGATAATCTTGGACTAATAACTTATAATATAAAGTATATAAGATATATAATACTTATAATAATCAAACTTTTGATGATAACCTAATGGTTAGTTGTCAAAATAGTAGGTTACACCACCTAAGAACATAATATTCGTCACGATTCTAATGGGCATTATGACCCATGAAAACATTTAAACTCTTTTGAGTTTCATAGTGTCAAGAACGAGTATTATATGATTAGATGGTTATTTTCTCCTATATTTACTTTCATATACTTTTAAATTCCGAATCTCAACTCTAAACATATCTTGAACTCCAAACCGTATACATTCAACCTCCTAAACTCTTTCATTCGTCAACACTTGGATAATCGAAAAGCATATGCAATTTTGTGAGTATACTTGAACCTCCTTTTTGTTTACCACCTTTTGGGGTGTAACATGTTAAACTAAACTTACACTTAAACTTTATTCTTAAATGCACAAACATTCCTTATACATGCATGCCTACTTGATACTTTAAACTTGGGGTTATACGTTTTGTGTTAGACTTATCATTAACTTCGTACGAGCCTATCCTTGACATATATAGCGTTATAAGATTAACATATCACCCGTATTCTTGAGGTTATGTCATGAGCTTATTGTGTTTCATCATTGGGTTGATTAGTCAAACACATGCCGATTTTATTGTTTATCTTGTATCAATAGCTTGCCATGTGGAATTGTTTAAACTCATTCTTTTTATGCTATGTATGTATGAAAACTTGTATACTCGCCTTTGCATTTGCATTTAACTTTATTTTAAACATGTTACAGGTTGAGGAAAACGATGCTTTGAAATTGAAGTAGTGATGTGTCACACCCCGACTTTCCACGTGTCACCGGTGGGCCCAATGGGGAATATCGTGACGTAGTTGATATCATCATAGTCAAACAACACAATATATAAATGCACAGCGGAAGCAAAAGATAAATATATTACAATCCGAATATAAAGTAATATCCAGTATTGCAACGGAAAGTAAAGGATCCACAGGTGGATCTTAAAAACATAAATTCTATTCAACAGACTTTAGACGCCTAGAACTTGCAAGATTCCTTATTAACATCCTGAGCAGCTTCCAGCCTTTTACGTACTTGTACCTGTCACTTAGACTTTTGAAAATACGTCAGTTTTCACTGGTAAATACACTCAATTGACTCATTTGAAAAGAGTTTAAGAAAATTGATTTAGATGCACCAGGCACAACTGACTCAACTGACTAAGTCAGCTCATTTCTTACCCATCAAGGAGACTTATAGCTCCGACATGTTAGCCCAGTTATACGTTGATAAGATTGTAGCCTTACATGGCATACCTATGTCTATTATCTCTGACCGAGATACTAGATACACGTAACATTTCTGGAAAAGCTTCCAACAATCATTGGGCACACGTTTGAATTTTAGTAGAGCTTACCATCCTCAGACAGACGGTCAGAGTGAGCGTACTATTCAAACGTTGGAAGACATGCTTCGTGCATGTGTGATCGATTTGGGTGGTAGTTGGGATAACCACCTACCACTAATTGAGTTCTCCTACAACAATAGCTACCACACCAGCATTAAGGCTGCGCCTTTCGAGGCCTTATACGGTAGAAAGTGTAGAACGCCCGTTTGTTGGGAGGAAGTTGGAGATGTCTAGTTATCAGGACCGGAGATAGTCTTTGAAACGACGGACAAGATTGTCCAAATTCGTGACCGTATCAAAGCTGCCCGAGATAGGCAAAAGAGCTACGCTGATCCCAAGCATAAATCTTTTCACTTTGAAGTAGGTGATAAAGTCTTACTTAAAGTATCACCCTGGAAAGGAGTGATGCGGTTTGGTAAGAAAGGCAAGCTAAGCCTGAGATACATAGGACCTTTCGAGGTTATCGAACGAGTCGGGTCAGTTGCCTATAAGCTAAAATTACCTGAAGAGCTCAGTAGTATACACAGTGTGTTCCATATCTGCAATCTGAAGAAGTGTTTCGCTGATGAATCACTGGTCATACCACATACAAATGTGCATATAGATGAAAGTTTGAAATTTGTGGAAAAACCATTGTCGATCGAGGATCGACAGGTTAAGAAGCTTCGAAGGAAGCATGTACCGATTGTAAAGGTCAAATGGGATGCCCGTAGAGGTCCCGAATACACATGGGAGGTAGAGTCCACTATGAAAGAGAAATACCCTCATTTGTTTCAGTAAATCTCATGGTCGAGATTTCTTTTAAGGGGGTGAGGATGTAACACCTCGAAAATTTACGTCCTATAATGTTTTGACACGTGTCATAACCTTTAAACGTGTGAAAGAATACTTTCGAGGGACTAAAGTTGACAAACAATGAAACTATGTAAAAATAAGGGTTCAAAGTGTCAACAATGAATAAATATACTTTACAATAACCCTACATGATGTCTATAACCTTAAACGAATGGATCATGGATCATACGAAGCGAATTGTGAAAGAAAGTGAGAGATTACAAACTACAGGGGTTAAATGTGTCAACATGTTAAGATATACCTCTGAGTGACCTTTTAGCAAACCCGAAGCCTTGTAACGATTAATTATGCTCACTAGAATGCACCATAAAAATTTCACCAAGTTTCGTTACCGTATGAGAAAGTTATGATAAAATTTGTGTGTGAGGGTTAGAATCGTCAACATTGAAAATTAGGGTTTTTCGGGTGATCACAAAGTTACCCGAGGACTTGGCAAAGATGGTATAAGCCTTAAAGCCCCTATATGTCAATATTAAAGCCTCTTAATGCAAGAAACCATGTGAAAATGACCTTTCGGGGGACCAAGGACCAAAATTGCAATAAAGGAAAATTGGGAAACCTGAAACGGAGGCCCATGCGGGCCGCGTAAGACTTGACAATATCTTACGCGGGCCGCATGACAGGTACCAGCGACAGAAACTAACAGACAGCTGTCTGTTGATGTTTTAACCGACTTAAATGCCATTTTGGCATACCATGGGCTTTCCTATACTGGTATTTAGGCTATAGATGGCACATGTTCATATCTTGGAACAATTATAGGCAAAGATGGCATGATCTTGGACAATCAAGGTTTATATATAAGGTTCATAAGTTTGCAAACATTCTTGCATTCACTTCTGATCAATTGAGGAGCACAACAGCAGACCCAGGACCTTCCTAATCATCCATTAGACACGTGTAAGTATGCTTAACCTTCTCGAATTAAGTTATGCTTAGAATTTAGCTTAAAAGTCAAACCGTCGTAATTACGGTTTGACTTAATGATAAAACACAAACGGTACAGTGTTTTGTCGAAATGAAAGTTGTTATAAGTTGGTAATTATGTGGGCAATTAACCCTTAAAAGGGTACTCACTGATTCCCATCCTAGCTAGGTCGTTTGTCGAGTCAAACGTTGTCCGAAAAAGTCAACAGAACCATTAAACGCGTAATTAGCGATATAGAAGGCGTGTAACCTGTTTTATCATTTATATAACCTAATAATAAGTATAATAACTTATCTAAGCTTGTTTGATTCGACAACTTTCTGTTTTGAACCGATTCGGAACCGAAAGACGCAAAAGTTTGACTTTTGCTTTGACTTCAGTTCTGACCCGGTTTTGATAGGTTTAGATATGCCTTAAAGTTCCATTAGGACCTAGTTACATGTTGGTATAACCTTCTGCGTTTATACCACTTGAAACCTCGATTGTCCAACGTTTCCGTTAATTGCTTAAATAGTGACCATAATGCCCTTATGACCATACAACGAGAATTTTGGAAATGTGAAAGTACAATAATCTTAGTTACTGATTATTAAACATGTCTGTAAATTTTCACATCAGTTGGGGGTATAGATTAGGAGTTATGCTCAATGACGTAATTAGAACGCTTCTTAGTGATTAAACGGCGTCATTAGCGTAAAGCCTATCTAAACCCAATTTTTGACACCCAACCTTTTACCCACTGATGTATTATAATATTTTGGGGTTTTTGAAGATTTTTAATTATTTTTAAACTGATCATAAGCTAGGATTATTGCCTTGATTCGGTAAATACCGAATATGCCCTTTTAGGCCATAAAATGAGTTTTACAAATCCTTTTGACACCAATCCAATTGCTACTGATTTCAAATAATAAATGGAGTGTTTTGAACCTGTTGAACTGATCAGAAAACTCAGAATCCTATATTAACCCGTAAATCACTTAAAACGAAATTATACGCGTATTAAACGCATAGTTTGGGTTTAAAACTATTTTGGCATATAAGACTTATAACCAAATGTTATAACCTGTTAAAATAAACTATTTTACTGATTTATTCAGACCCGGATCACAGAAGATAAATTAATCCCTTTTATAATCTTTAAAATGACCAAAATACCCCTACGGGGTTTAATATGAGATTAAACTCGTTTTGGGCATAATGGAAGGTATCATACTGATATCACAACACATTTAAGGCATGTTAACTTAGGAAACCTGTTTGGGACTCTTATGGTTATCCGTTACGCTTCATGCGCGTTCGGTTCGGTTTATGTAACTAGTTTACATAAATTAGCCGAAACGTGTCAAACCTTATCGGTTTTATCTCAAAATCCAGAATGTGTATAATATACCCCTATTAAGCAAGTCTTCAAACTTTTCGGGTCTAAATCACATTCTATCCGGTCTTCGCTTAATCGTGCGTGCGTACGAACCGTATCTTTAAAACTAACCGGTCTAAGCTTAAGCTTAACTAAAGACCCGTTAGGATTCTAATAGGTTATTATAAACCTTCATTCCAGATTAGGAGAACCAGTAAAAGATACTTGCACTCCCTGATTTTGATTCATACTTGCTCAGGTAAATACTTTTAACTTATTTTCCCTATACGGGCTTGGGGTACGGTATATAAAATACCGCTTGGCCGGGCATTGAATCTTTAATTGTATGATGGTTAAAGTATTGAGATGTCTTGTTTAAATTGTTTTGTTTGCTTAAATCCTTTGGGGGGTTAATGACCATGTCCCGGATATCCCTGGCATCATTTTACGAAATGGCCACGACCTAAGCACGGGGCGTAGGCGTACGCCCGTCGGTGATTCATATAATTAATGTGGTGTGTCCATTGATCTTTAACCCGGCTCGATCCGGGCTACTGAACGCATAAGAAACATGTAAATCCTTTACAATTATTATATTCAAATAATTATCCCAAGTTATAAAATATTATTTGTGCCTTGTGCCTTAAATGCATTTTCTTAAACTCTTTTCAAAATGAGTCGGTTGATTGTATTTACCAGTGTAAACTGACGTATTTTCTCAAAAAGGTTAAGTGCAGGTACTACGCGTAATAGGCTGGCTTTTCTCCTAGCATCCACAATAAGTCTCGCAAGCTTGGATGTCATAGACTGTTGAACACTGTTTCCTTTTATTTTGATCTACCTGTGGATTTATTTTCAACTACTTGTGATACTTAATATTACAATATTGTTTGGTTGAAATGAATCTATACTTTGCTTCCGCTGTGCATTTAAATATTGTGTTGTTTGACTATTGTGTTACCAACCACGTCACGATACTCCCCTACCGGGCCCACCGGTGACACGTGGAAATCGGGGTGTGACAGGTTGGTATCAGAGCCAACGCTGAGTGAATTAAACACTAACCTTTTGTGTTTAATCTCAGTTACACAATTGCACATTCCTAAATCTTCGAGTCTAGACAAAGAACTTAGGAATAATCCAAATTGTTTTTTTTTAAATTTTAATTTTGTCCTTCATTTTTTCCTTGTTGTTACCTTGTTTATATTAACAGGTTTAGCAATGCCGCCAAGATTCAGGCGAGGAGATCGAGGAAAAGGCCCAATCAGCGCCCCTAACGACCACGAGGCAGGGCCTTCGCACCGGCGAACTCCTCCTTCTACAAGGAGTGTCGAACCGCGAGAACCTTGGAGGATCTATGAGGAGCCTGCCAGACAATCTACGTCGCATAGCTCAACGCCTCCATATCATCACTCTTTTGGGCCTCAGTCCAAGAATGAGCCCAACAACCCGCAACCTTCATACATACCCCTACAGCGATCCTCATCGCACAATTCCTTCGGCGACCCTACTCCTGTATTTCAGGGCCGGTTTAACCCGGCAGACTACCTACCAGAACAAGTGGGCTTTAACCCCCTAGGACCAGAGGATCACTTTTCTGGTGATCAAGAGATGGACGAGGACACAGATCCCGTCGAGCCTGCCACCGGAACCCCGAACCATCCTGTGGAGATCTCTGATGGTTCGTCTTTTCACGGAACACCATACCAAGGTCCGGATAGTCATCAGGCACGGTTCGACCGGTGTGAGTGGTACTTTACACCATCTCACCATTCATCGCCTCACCAGCAGCAGCAGCAGCAAGATCCCTCTGGGGATCCACGTTTTGTGGCAGTCACGCCACCGCCACCACCGCCGCCAGTTCATTTAGAGCCTCCAGAACCACCAAGACGTAGGAGGACTAGCGCATGGATGTCAGCACGAGGAGGGGAGTTTCATTTTAGTACCCTTCAACACTCTAGTGGCAGCCACTACCCGCCTCTATATGAAGAACCACAAGTGGGTGGACCTTCAGTTGCAGTATCAGAGGTGAATTCGGCACCTATTGCACCGCCATCACCGGGTTTTGGCAACCCTATCCCTGCTTATACTGCTCCGGCAGCTTACAATCCATTCGGACCGCCAGCATACACTAACTATAACTATGCCGAGGCCGACCCATACCAAGTGGCAGCAGACTACAATGCCCTTCACCCAGAAGGACCTTATGGAACACCCTGGGGAGTGGGATACCCAGCTCGTGGGTATCAAGTACCTGCTCAGCCACCACTACAGTACCAGCCACCACGGTTTTCCCCACCAGAGCAGGAGGATCTCCGTCATAGGCTGGACAGGGTTGAGCGAGACCTCCAGAGAGAGCGTAGGAAGAATCAGGGATTCATGAGTGGCTTGGCAAGTTTGCTGAAAGGAAAGAAGAAACGGGATCGTTAAATCCCAATATGTATTATTGTATTTCCTTGTTTAAATCAAGTCCCTACGTGGACATTTATTTATGTGTGTATGTAGTCCCTGCGTGGACATCTATCTTTGTACTTAGTCCATACGAGGACTTGTCTTTATTAGTCCCTACGTGGACATTTATTTTTGCAAACAGTCCCTGCGAGGACCTGTATTGCCAGTATAGCTCCTGCGAGGGCAAATGTTCTGTGAAAAGTCCCGTTTAGGGCAAACTGTACTACTTTTAAGTTTTAATGGAATGTAAGTTTATAAATTTCATCCTTGCCATGTTATGCATAATTAAATTTTATAGGAAATAAATAAATCGGAATCATTCCTTTTAAAATCTATCTGCCTATTTTAATTTTAATTAAGGATCTTAAAGGTATAACCTAGCCTGTATGTCATTTTAAGACCTGGCCCAGATGGTAAAACCCGTTAAAAAGATTCAAATCCCAGTTAACATCTGAAAACATGTTAACACTCCTGGCAGACATGATTCGTTAAAATCACACGTGTTATTATTATATAGGGATCTTTTCAAAGATTCCTAACCCAACTAAATGATCTCTGAATCATGGGTTAAATCATCAATAAATATGATCAGTTCTTTTTACCATCCGTTGGTAATAGAATGCCTGCGGGCCCTTCTCATTTTCATATGAGACAAAAGACAGTAATAGTCTGTGACCCTGTCTGATAAAGGTAATGAACTATGTTTAAACTTTAAAAGCCTTGATTCTCTGAAATCATAGCTTATGATTTAAATTGTCCCTGCGACTAGGCCTTATGTGCTAATAAAACTGCTATTGTTTTATAATTAGGATAAATTATATTAGAAATCCTAAATAAATGTGAGTAATAAATTAACCATATATGGTCTATGTTACCACGGTTAATAAAATTGCCATAAAAGACAATTCTATAATAAACTCACCAATAAATTATTGTCGATATGTAACAGTTCAAGCTACATGGCAGACTCAAACGAGGTCAACAGTCACCCAGGGAGAGAGCATGATAATGCCCGAGTAAATGTAGCGGGTGCAGAATTACAGGCAATGATAGATAATGCCGTAAATCGAGCTATGGATAGACAGCTCCATGAATCCAGTGGTACCCGTGCAAGGACCCAATCTGCACCACACTCTAGAACAACCTCCAGGACCCACACTACCCACAACAGTAATTCTCACCACTCATCAAACCAGAGGAGTGCTCCATCCCAAAGAGTCGTACAGAATCAAGAACCCCGTAATAAGGGTTGCTCCTATAGGTACTTCGTTTCGTGCAAACCCAGGGATTTCACTGGGGAAAAAGGAGCAGTAGATTGCATGACTTGGTTGGACGAGATGGATACGGTTGTGGATATCAGTGGTTGCAATAATAGGGATATTGTGAAATTCGTGTCTCAGTCTTTTAAGGGAGAAGCATTAGCTTGGTGGAGATCTTTGATCCAAGCTACGGGGAAAGTCCTGTTATACAATATGACCTGGGAACAGTTCATGACGCTGATCAAAGAAAACTACTGCCCTCAACACTAGGTTGAGAAAATTGAATCTGACTTCTTATCGCTGGTCATGAGAAACCTAGACTGTCAGGCCTACTTTACCAGTTTCAACACTTTGTCAAGGTTGGTTCCATATTTGGTAACTCCGGAACCCAAACGTATAGCTCGATTCATTGGGGGTTTGGCCCCGGAGATCAAGGCAAGTGTGAAGGCCTCCAGACCAGCTACTTTTCGGTCTGTAGCGGACATATCATTGTCTCTTACCTTGGATGCGGTCAGGCTGAAATCGCAAAGGAACACCGATACCGAAAAGAGGAAGCGTGAGGATGACAACTCACGACGTTCAGACAAGAAGCAGAAGGGAAACAATGACCACAAGAAGGGGTCAGGATTTAGGAAGGATGGTCAGCAGACGGGTGAAAAACCCAGATGTAAAATCTGCAAGAGACAGCACTTTGGGAAGTGCAGGTATGAATCGAATTCGAATTCACAATCGAAAACTTTTGCATGTGGGTTGTGCAAGTCCAAGGAACACAAGACCTTGGATTGCAAAAAGATGAAGGATGCGACCTGCTACGGTTGCAATGAAAAGGGGCACATCAAGACCAATTGCCCAAAATACGCCAAGAAGCCTGAAGAGGCTAAGAAGACCAATGCTAGGGTCTTCAGGATGGATGCTAAGGAAGCCGTCAAAGACGACAATGTGATAACAGGTACCTTTCTCGTAAATGATGTTTATGCGAGAGTGTTATTTGATTCAGGCGCTGATAAGTCGTTCGTAGATGATAAGTTTTGTAAATTGTTGAAATTACCTGTTAAGACTTTAAGTGTGAAGTATGAGGTGGAACTAGCAGATGGCACTTTAGAAACCGCCTCAACCTTATTAGATGGGTGTTTCATATCCATTAAGAACCACTCTTTTCCTTTGTCCCTACTTTCTTTTAAACTATCTGGTTTCGACATAGTTTTGGGTATGGACTGGTTATCTCATAACCAGGCCCAGATTAATTGCAATAAGAAGCAAGTGGTGATCAAGACTCAGTCTGGTGAACCACTTACTATCCAGGGAGATACCCAGTATGGGCTGCCTGAGAAAACGTCTATGCTCAAGGACTCTAAGTGTTTGAAGAAGGGTTGTGTCATCTACATGGCACAAGTGATTATTGATGAGCCGAAGCCCAAGATTGGGGATATTCCCGTCATTTCTGAATACCCCGAAGTTTTTCCTGAAGAACTACCTGGTTTGCCACCAGATAGGCAAGTAGAATTCAGAATTGACATTATTCCTGGATCAGCACCAGTTGCAAGGGCGCCTTATAGGTTGGCACCAACAGAGATGAAAGAATTGAGAACGCAGTTAGATGATTTACTAGCCAAAGGTTTCATCAAACCTAGTTCGTCTCCTTGGGGAGCACCAGTTTTATTTGTCAAGAAGAAGGATGGATCGATGCGTCTGTGCATCGACTACCGTGAGCTTAATAAGGTCACTATCAAGAATAGGTATCCTTTGCCCAGAATCGACGATCTGTTCGATCAACTGCAAGGGGCAAGTTTCTTCTCTAAGATTGACTTAAGGTCAGGCTATCACCAACTGAAGGTTAGAGATGAAGACGTACACAAGACTGCATTTAGGACTCGTTATGGTCATTACGAGTTCCTAGTGATGCCTTTTGGGCTCACTAATGCACCGGCCGCGTTCATGGATCTCATGAATCGCGTTTGCAAGCCGCACTTAGATAAATTCGTCATCGTTTTCATCGATGATATCCTCATCTACTCAAAGAACCAAGCTGACCATGAGAAGCATCTTCATTGCATTCCGAAACTACTTCATAAGGAAAAGCTCTATGCTAAGTTCTCGAAGTGTGAATTCTGGCTTCGAGAAGTCCAATTTCTTGGACATGTAGTTAGTGAGCATGGTATCCAAGTAGATCCCGCTAAAGTTGAAGCTGTCATGAATTGGCATGAGCCAAAGACGCCTACAGAAATTCGTAGCTTCCTAGGTTTGGCAGGACACTATAGGCGATTCATTGAAAACTTCTCAAGGATTGCTGCACCCCTGACTTCGCTGACGCGTAAGAAGATTAAGTTTGACTGGGGTCCTAAGCAGCAGGAATCCTTCGATATTCTGAAACAGAAGTTGAGCAATGCTCCAGTATTGACATTGCCTGATGGAATTGAGGAGTTTGTAGTTTATTGCGATGCATCACACACCGGGATGGGATGTGTGCTTATGCAGAAAGGCAAAGTAATTGCCTATACTTCCCGCCAGTTAAAGGTGCACGAAAAGAATTACGCCACCCATGACTTGGAATTGGTTGCCGTTGTATTCGCACTAAAACTGTGGAGGCACTACTTATATGGAATCAAATGTGTGATCTATTCTGATCACAAGAGCCTTCAACATCTGTTCAATCAGAAGGACTTGAACATGAGGCAACGCCGTTGGATGGAAACTCTGAATGATTACGATTGTGAAATAAGATACCATCCCGGCAAGGCGAATGTATTCGCCGATGCCTTGAGTCGAAAGGAGAAGATGAAACCCATCCGAATCAATGCCAAGCGCATGGAAATAAAGAACAATTTGATTGAAAGGTTGTTAGCTGCATAGAAGGAAGCTGTGTTGGAAGCTAACTATCCTAACGAAAAGCTAGGGGTAACTGAGGAGCAGTTAACACTTAGCAAGGACGGAAAACTAAGATTGAATGGACGAATATGGGTTCCAATTTATGGCGGAGTTCGAGATGTTATCCTCCAGGAAGCCCATAGTTCCAAATACTCCGTTCATCCTGGAGCTGATAAGATGTACCAGGATCTAAGGGTGAATTATTGGTGGATAGGCTTGAAGAAGACTATAGCTACCTATGTAGCTAAATGTTTGACGTGTGCGCAAGTCAAGGCAGAACATCAAAAGCCGTCAGGTTTGCTACAACAGCCTGAACTTCCCACATGGAAGTGGGAGATGGTGACGATGGATTTCATCACCAAGCTGCCAAAGACAAGGAAAGGCAATGATACTATATGGGAGATCGTTGATAGACTGACTAAGTTAGCTCATTTCTTACCCATCAAGGAGACTTATAGCTCCGACATGTTAGCCCAGTTATACGTTGATAAGATTGTAGCCTTACATGGCATACCTGTGTCTATTATCTCTGACCGAGATACTAGATACACGTAACATTTCTGGAAAAGCTTCTAACAATCTTTGGGCACACGTTTGAATTTTAGTACAGCTTACCATCCTCAGACAGACGGTCAGAGTAAGCGTACTATTCAAACGTTGGAAGACATGCTTCGTGCATGTGTGATCGATTTGGGTGGTAGTTGGGATAACCACCTACCACTAATTGAGTTCTCCTACAACAATAGCTACCACACCAGCATTAAGGCTGCGCCTTTCGAGGCCTTATACGGTAGAAAGTGTAGAACGCCCGTTTGTTGGGCGGAAGTTGGAGATGTCCAGTTATCAGGACCGGAGATAGTCTTTGAAACGACGGACAAGATTGTCCAAATTCGTGACCGTCTCAAAGCTGCCCGAGATAGGCAAAAGAGCTACGCTGATCCCAAGCGTAAATCTTTTCACTTTGAAGTAGGCGATAAAGTCTTACTTAAAGTATCACCCTGGAAAGGAGTGATACGGTTTGGTAAGAAAGGCAAGCTAAGCCTGAGATACATAGGACCTTTCGAGGTTATCGAACGAGTCGGGTCAGTTGCCTATAAGCTAAAATTACCTGAAGAGCTCAGTAGTATACACAATGTGTTCCACATCTGCAATCTGAAGAAGTGTTTCGCTGATGAATCACTGGTCATACCACATACAGATGTGCATATAGATGAAAGTTTGAAATTTATGGAAAAACCATTGTCGATCGAGGATCGACAGGTTAAGAAGCTTCGAAGGAAGCATGTACCGATTGTAAAGGTCAAATGGGATGCCCGTAGAGGTCCCGAATACACATGGGAGGTAGAGTCCACTATGACAAAGAAATACCCTCATTTTTTTCAGTAAATCTCGTGGTCGAGATTTCTTTTAAGGGGGTGAGGATGTAACACCTCGAAAATTTACGTCCTATAAT
Organism: Helianthus tuberosus; assembly: GCA_030545235.1. Lineage (NCBI taxonomy): Eukaryota > Viridiplantae > Streptophyta > Magnoliopsida > Asterales > Asteraceae > Helianthus > Helianthus tuberosus. The sequence continues at coordinate 237,695 of JARYGA010060228.1, forward strand.
GTCTTGACACGTGTCATAACCTTTAAACGTGTGAAAGAATACTTTCGAGGGACTAAAGTTGACAAACAATGAAACTATGTAAAAATAAGGGTTCAAAGTGTCAACAATGAATAAATATACTTTACAATAACCGTACATGATGTCTATAACCTTAAACGAATGGATCATGGATCATACGAAGTGAATTGTGAAAGAAAGTGAGAGATTACAAACTACAGGGGTTAAATGTGTCAACATGTTAAGATATACCTCTGAGTGACCTTTTAGCAAACCCGAAGCCTTGTAACGATTAATTATGCTCACTAGAATGCACCATAAAAATTTCACCAAGTTTCGTTACCGTATGAGAAAGTTATGATAAAATTTGTGTGTGAGGGTTAGAATCGTCAACATTGAAAATTAGGGTTTTTCGGGTGATCACAAAGTTACCCGAGGACTTGGCAAAGATGGTATAAGCCTTAAAGCCCCTATATGTCAATATTAAAGCCTCTTAATGCAAGAAACCATGTGAAAATGACCTTTCGGGGGACCAAGGACCAAAATTGCAATAAAGGAAAATTGGGAAACCTGAAACGGAGGCCCATGCGGGCCGCGTAAGACTTGACAATATCTTACGCGGGCCGCGTGACAGGTACCAGCGACAGAAACTAACAGACAGCTTTCTGTTGATGTTTTAGCCGACTTAAATGCCATTTTGGCATACCATGGGCTTTCCTATACTGGTATTTAGGCTATAGATGGCACATGTTCATATCTTGGAACAATTATAGGCAAAGATGGCATGATCTTGGACAATCAAGGTTTATATATAAGGTTCATAAGTTTGCAAACATTCTTGCATTCACTTCTGATCAATTGAGGAGCACAACAGCAGACCCAGGACCTTCCTAATCATCCATTAGACACGTGTAAGTATGCTTAACCTTCTCTAATTAAGTTATGCTTAGAATTTAGCTTAAAAGTCAAACCGTCGTAATTACGGTTTGACTTAACGATAAAACACAAACGGTACAGTGTTTTGTTGAAATGAAAGTTGTTATAAGTTGGTAATTATGTGGGCAATTAACCCTTAAAAGGGTACTCACTGATTCCCATCCTAGCTAGGTCGTTTGTCGAGTCAAACGTTGTCCGAAAAAGTCAACAGAACCATTAAACGCGTAATTAGCAATATAGAAGGCGTGTAACCTGTTTTATCATTTATATAACCTAATAATAAGTATAATAACTTATCTAAGCTTGTTTGATTCGACAACTTTCTGTTTTGAACCGATTCAGAACCGAAAGACGCAAAAGTTTGACTTTTGCTTTGACTTCAGTTCTGACCCGGTTTTGATAAGTTTAGACATGCCTTAAACTTCCATTAGGACCTAGTTACATGTTGGTATAACCCTCTGCGTTTATACCACTTGAAACCTCGATTGTCCGACGTTTCCGTTAAATGCTTAAATAGTGACCATAATGCCCTTATGACCATACAACGAGAATTTTGGAAATGTGAAAGTACAATAATCTTAGTTACTGATTATTAAACATGTCTGTAAATTTTCACATCATTTGGGGGTATAGATTAGGAGTTATGCTCAATGACGTAATTAGAACGCTTCTTAGTGATTAAACGACGTCATTAGCGTAAAGCCTATCTAAACCCAATTTTTGACACCAAACCTTTTACCCACTGATGTATTATAATATTTTGGGATTTTTAAAGATTTTTAATTATTTTTAAACTGATCATAAGCTAGGATTAGTGCCTTGATTCGGTAAATACCGAATATGCCCTTTTAGGCCATAAAATGAGTTTTACAAATCCTTTTGACACCAATCCAATTGCTACTGATTTCAAATAATAAATGGAGTGTTTTGAACCTGTTGAACTGATCAGAAAACTCAGAATCCTATATTAACCCGTAAATCACTTAAAACAACATTATACGCGTATTAAACGCATAGTTTGGGTTTAAAACTATTTTGGCATATAAGACTTATAACCAAATGTTATAACCTGTTAAAATAAACTATTTTACTGATTTATTCAGACCCGGATCACAGAAGATAAATTAATCCCTTTTATAATCTTTAAAATGACCAAAATACCCCTACGGGGTTTAATATGAGATTAAACTCGTTTTGGGCATAATGGAAGGTATCATACTGATATCACAACACATTTAAGGCATGTTAACTTAGGAAACCTGTTTGGGACTCTTATGGTTATCCGTTACGCTTCATGCGCGTTCGGTTCGGTTTATGTAACTAGTTTACATAAATTAGCCGAAACGTGTCAAACCTTATCGGTTTTATCTCAAAATCCAAAATGTGTATAATATACCCCTATTAAGCAAGTCTTCAAACTTGTCGGGTCTAAATCACATTCTATCCGGTCTTCGCTTAATCGTGCGTACGAACCGTATCTTTAAAACTAACCGGTCTAAGCTTAAGCTTAACTAAAGACCCGTTAGGATTCTAATAGGTTATTATAAACCTTCGTTCCAGATTAGGAGAACCAGTAAAAGATACTTGCACTCGCTGATTTTGATTCATACTTGCTCAGGTAAATACTTTTAACTTATTTTCCCTATACGGGCTTGGGGTACGGTATATAAAATACCGCTTGGTCGGGCATTGAATCTTTAATTGTATGATGGTTAAAGTATTGAGATGTCTCGTTTAAATTGTTTTGTTTGCTTAAAGCCTTTGGGGGGTTAATGACCATGTCCCGGATATCCCTGGCATCATTTTACGAAATGGCCACGACCTAAGCACGGGGCGTAGGCGTACGCCCGTCGGTGATTCATATAATTAATGTGGTGTGTCCATTGATCTTTAACCCGGCTCGATCCGGGCTACTGAACGCATAAGAAACATGTAAATCCTTTACAAGTATTACATTCAAATAATTATCCCAAGTTATAAAATATTATTTGTGCCTTGTGCCTTAAATGCATTTTCTTAAACTCTTTTCAAAATGAGTCGGTTGATTGTATTTACCAGTGTAAACTGACGTATTTTCTCAAAAAGGTTAAGTGCAGGTACTACGCGTAATAGGCTGGCTTTTCTCCTAGCATCCACAATAAGTCTCGCAAGCTTGGATGTCATAGACTGTTGAACACTGTTTCCTTTTATTTTGATCTACCTGTGGATTTATTTTCAACTACTTGTGATACTTAATATTACAATATTGTTTGGTTGAAATGAATCTATACTTTGCTTCCGCTGTGCACTTAAATATTGTGTTGTTTGACTATTGTGTTACAGGTTGGTATCAGAGCCAACGCTGAGTGAATTAAACACTAATCTTTTGTGTTTAATCTCAGTTACACAATTGCACATTCCTAAATCTTCGAGTCTAGACAAAGAACTTAGGAATAATCCAAATTGTTTTTATTTTAATTTTAATTTTGTCCTTCATTTTTTCCTTGTTGTTACCTTGTTTATATTAACAGGTTTAGCAATGCCGCCAAGATTCAGGCGAGGAGATCGAGGAAAAGGCCCAATCAGCGCCCCTAACGACCACGAGGCAGGGCCTTCGCACCGGCGAACTCCTCCTTCTACAAGGAGTGTCGAACCGCGAGAACCTTGGAGGATCCATGAGGAGCCTGCCAGAAAATCTACGTCGCATAGCTCAACGCCTCCATATCATCACTCTTTTGGGCCTCAGTCCAAGAATGAGCCCAACAACCCGCAACCTTCATACATACCCCTACAGCGATCCTCATCGCACAATTCCTTCGGCGACCCTACTCCTGTATTTCAGGGCCGGTTTAACCCGGCAGACTACCTACCAGAACAAGTGGGCTTTAACCCCCTAGGACCAGAGGATCACTTTTCTGGTGATCAAAAGATGGACGAGGACACAGATCCCGTCGAGCCTGCCACCGGAACCCCGAACCATCCTGTGGAGATCTCTGATGGTTCGTCTTTTCACGGAACACCATACCAAGGTCCGTATAGTCATTAGGCACGGTTCGACCGGTGTGAGTGGTACTTTACACCATCTCACCATTCATCGCCTCACCAGCAGCAGCAGCAGCAAGATCCCTCTGGGGATCCACGTTTTGTGGCAGTCACGCCACCGCCACCACCGCCGCCAGTTCATTTAGAGCCTCCAGAACCGCCAAGACGTAGGAGGACTAGCGCACGGATGTCAGCACGAGGAGGGGAGTTTCATTTCAGTACCCCTCAACACTCTAGTGGCAGCCACTACCCGCCTCTATATGAAGAACCACAAGTGGGTGGACCTTCAGTTCCAGTATCAGAGGTGAATTCGGCACCTATTGCACCGCCATCACCGGGTTTTGGAAACCCTATCCCTGCTTATACTGCTCCAGCAGCTTACAATCCATTCGGACCGCCAGCATACACTAACTATGCCGAGGCTGACCCATACCAAGTGGCAGCAGACTACAATGCCCTTCACCCAGAAGGACCTTATGGAACACCCTGGGGAGTGGGATACCCAGCTCGTGGGTATCAAGTACCTGCTCAGCCACCACTACAGTACCAGCCACCACGGTTTTCCCCACCAGAGCAGGAGGATCTCCGTCATAGGCTGGACAGGGTTGAGCGAGACCTCCAGTGAGAGCGTAGGAAGAATCAGGGATTCATGAGTGGCTTGGCAAGTTTGCTGAAAGGAAAGAAGAAACGGGATCGTTAAATCCCAATATGTATTATTGTATTTCCTTGTTTAAATCAAGTCCCTACGTGGACATTTATTTATGTGTGTATGTAGTCCCTACGTGGACATCTATCTTTGTACTTAGTCCATACGAGGACTTGTCTTTATTAGTCCCTACGTGGACATTTATTTTTGCAAACAGTCCCTGCGAGGACCTGTATTGCCAGTATAGCTCCTGCGAGGGCAAATGTTCTGTGAAAAGTCCCGTTTAGGGCAAAGTGTACTACTTTTAAGTTTTAATGGAATGTAAGTTTATAAATTTCATCCTTGCCATGTTATGCATAATTAAATTTTATAGGAAATAAATAAATCGGAATCATTCCTTTTAAAATCTATCTGCCTATTTTAATTTTAATTAAGGATCTTAAAGGTATAACCTAGCCTGCATGTCATTTTAAGACCTGGCCCAGATGGTAAAACCCGTTAAAAAGATTCAAATCCCAGTTAACATCTGAAAACATGTTAACACTCCTGGCAGACATGATTCGTTAAAATCACACGTGTTATTATTATATAGGGATCTTTTCAAAGATTCCTAACCCAACTAAATGATCTCTGAATCATGGGTTAAATCATAAATAAATATGATCATTTCTTTTTACCATCCGTTGGTAATAGAATGCCTGCGGGCCCTTCTCATTTTCATATGAGACAAAAGACAGTAATAGTCTGTGACCCTGTCTGATAAAGGTTTATTTTTGCGCACTAAACACCTCAAAGCCTATATCTAAGCTATATAAAGGGTAAATAGGGTATGTTTATCTCCTGGTCATAATCCGGAAGGTCCGATAACATATGATTCGGTATACTTTAGCAGTTTGACGCTTTAGGTCCTTCTAATGCGCAAACTTGCGTAACTTATCATTTAATAGCATTGAAGCCTTATCTAATTCATATTAGGAATTCTTGAAAGTATTATTAAACATTATAATGCTTCGGGCTCGACAAAAGGTCATTCAGAGGTATAATTAAATATATTGACACTTCTAGTCCCTTATACTTGTAAAGTTGCGCGTAACTTCACTTTTTGGCATAAAAGCCTTGGTTTGCCAATGATTGGCATTCCCGAGAGTATAATCAAATATCATGAGGCTCTCGGTTTGTTAAAATGTCACTCAGAGGTAAGAATTAACATGTTGACGCTTTTAACCCTTTATTGCGTAAACTTTCAATTAATCACATAAACGGCTACACTTGATTAACAAGTGGCTCAATTGTGAATATAAAACCGTAAAAGGTTAATTAGAAACTTA